>JAKSZU010000012.1:964587-1121048 GCA_026018925.1 Tupaia tana
AGTGTCTCGCTTTGGCAGGCGCGGCCGCCACAAACACCACCAGCCTCTGCAGCATCCACGCACCACGTGGAGCGGGTGTCCTCCCCTCGGTACTCACGGTGACACCACGTGGAGCGGGGAACCCTCCTCCAGGAACGTGGGCCACAGGTCCCCGCACGCCCCGCGCTTCCGCCATCCAGAACCGTGTGGAGCTTTTCTGCCTCCTGCCCTGCCCTCCACAGCGGGACAGCCTGGTGGACCGGCGGCTCAGCTGCTCACCTCAGCGACGTGGGCTCGGCCCTCGCCCTTCGCAATGCCGTACTGAGAGGCAAAGGACCAGACCAAGCAGCTGCCTGGGGCTTCTTTTAATAATTATTTTAATTAATTATTTCTTATTTGACCAGAAAGAGACAGGGAGAGAGAGGGGGAGAATGAGAAAGCAAGCCTCCAGGTCCAGGACTCAAACCGCAGTCAGCCATGTGGGAGTCCAGTACCTCAAACACCACGCCACCTGCTGGCCCACAGCCCGTGGCTTTTTGAGTCCCAAATACTACCCCAAGTTCATTTCCTTAGCTCGGATCACGTGATGCCTCTTTATTAGATAAGGGAGGGGAAAAAGGTAGCTTTTGCTTTGTTTTGCTTACTCCTGGGCACCTGTGCTTGCGGGGAGGCAGAGGGAATGGGGAATGGCCGCGCCACACTCCCTGTGCCCCAGCTCTCCCTCCTCACAGCATCCTGGGCACACACCACAACAGCCACCGCGCTCCACATGCCGCCAGTCCGGGCTTGAGCTGTGTTCTCGGCACGTGGGACCCAGCTACGCTAACCACCAGGCCTCCGAGCTGGCCCACGTCTGTGTTTATATTTCATTTATTTTATATTTTTAGAGAGAGATTTCTGCTATAATGCACATATGCTCACCAGAGAGACAGAGACAGAGAGACAGAAAGTGAGAAATCACCCCCCGGGGGGACGGTCATGCCGCAATCCCTTCTCCTCCATTCTCCTCTCGGGATCTTGGGCACGCACGCACACGCGCCCGGCGTGAGTTTAAGCCACCGGGTCCGGGACTCGAGCTGTGGTCAACTACGTGGGAGTCCAGTGACGTAACAACGCCATCTGCTGGTCCCAAATGTGTGAGTTTTTAAATGAAAATCCTGACACTTAACTTGAAGCAAGCCACGTTGCCCTTCGTAGTGCTTCTAGAACCCACCCAAGGCCTCCTCTTAGAATGGCAAGGGCTGAGCTACCGGGTCCGTCTTCACTCAGACGGCGAGGGTGCGGAACAGACAGCACGTCCTCACGTGCAGGTCGTTCACGGCGGCGCTGCTGTGACAGCCCCCAAGGGGACCCTCCGCTGCCGAACGGCAGGCGAGACCCAGCGCAGGCACACAGCGGGCAGCTGGGCAGTAAACACAGGAGTGGAGCTCGCTGGCCTGCCCTTCGGCCACGTGGAGCGAGGCCCCACCCCACAGCCCTGCGGGGCGGGCGGGCCCTCGGGTGTGAGGTTGTGCGGGCCGTGGGCCAAGCAGGACAAGGGGGCTGTGGAAAGGCGCGTCAGGCATGGGGTTTACCCGGGGGTGACGTAACATCCTAGAGGTGCCGGTGGGGTGGCCGCACTCTGAGAGGACACCAAGGAGCCCTGGCCTGCACACTTTCGGGGGGACCCACGGTCCATGACTCGTACCTCAGTAAAGCTGTTTTCAGGGAGGTGAGCAGACCCGGGGCACACCCCACTGAGAGGCCATGTAAGACTCAGACGGAGACCCGGTCCTGGAGGGGCTTTACTGAGCACAGCACACGTGAAGTTTGCCTCACAGACGGGCTTCAGTACGCGGATCCGCAGCTGTCCCCGCCCTGCGCTGCCGGGACCTGTCCACCTTCCCAGCCTGAAACCCTGCTCCCGTCAAAGGCTGACCCCCACTCCCCCCTCACCAGCTCCCAGCCACCCTGTTCCACCGTCCCCTGGAACCTGCTCCCCGCACACCAGGGAAGGGCTCACCTGACGGCTCCCTCTGTGTCTGGCCGTCACTCAGCCAGCCATGCAGTGGCCCCTGCTGGTCTCCTTCCTTTTCCTGGCTGAATAATATTCCTGGCGTGGGCGTACCGAGGCTTGTTAGCCAACCTGTGGAAGCTCGGAGACGTCCCTGCTGTCAGAAACTGCCCAGACGGGGCGTGTGGCCTCTGGTCTGGAGGCCAGGATACCCACAGCTGAGGTGCCAGCCTCGGTCAGGCCTTCCCGGCCTGCAGACGGCCAACCCGCTGCCACCTCACGTGGGGAAGGGCAGGGAGAGGACCGGCTTCCTCCCCTCCTCCTCCTCACCCCACCGCGGCTCCACTCCCAGGACTCCCAAGACCCAGAGCCCCGATCGCGGGGAGCCAGCTCGGACACAGGCAGGTGTGCGCGGCAGGTCCACCTCTGACCCACCTGCAGGACACGCTGCGAGAGCGGTGTGGACACGCCCGGCCCCTGCTCTCAAACCCCGGTGTGCGTCTCAGGACTGCAGGTCACCATGGGTTAGGAGTCACCACGGTGACCTCCCAGGGTGGCCTGACTGGTGGAGGGTCGCAAGAAGACGGAAAAAATGGAGCACGCAAGTGAAGGCCAGTCGCCCGCGAATGTGCTCCGCGAAGGGGGTCCGAGTCGGGCACTGGGAGAGGGCGGGGGCTCGAGGGAGCCGGACGGACCCGCAGCAGGAGGGAAGGACGACCACGCGAGAGGGGCCGGCCCCAGGGCACTGTGGTGACGCGGTGCTGTGAGCGGGACCCGCACCGGCAGGTCCCAGGGTCACATCCCGACGCCTCCCCACACATGTGGGTCCCTGCACAGCTGCCCACGATGCTGCCTGAGGCTGTGCATGGACACGGCATGGACCCTGTGGGGTACACTTGGTCTGATCCCCCACCCCGAAGAAGTGAGCTTTAGAAAGGGGAGGAGCGGGAACCAGCAGTTAGCGTAATGGCTATGTCGCTGGATTCCCACGTAGTCGACCGTGGTTCACGTCCCCGACCCGGTGGCTTAAAACTCACGCCGGGCGCGTGTGCGTGCGTGCCCAAGATCCTGAGAGGAGAATGGAGGAGAAGGGATTGCGGCGTGACCATCCCCCCTGGGGGGTGATTTCTCGCTTTCTGTCTCTATATCTCTCTCTGTCTGTCTGGCGAGCGCACGTGCCCTATAGCAAAAATCTCTCAAAAAAAAAAAAAAAAAAAAAAGAAAGAAAGAAAGGGGAGGAGCAGGGCTGACTGCCCGGCGGCAGAGGGGCTGGGAGATGGGGCTCGCTGTCGTGGGAAGGAGACCCCGTGGAGGCCAGCACGGCGGGCGACCTGGGTGGAGAAAGGGGAAGAAGTCCCCCTCTCCTTGGAACATAAGCAGGTGCGAGGGAGGGGGCGGGAGAGACGTGGAGACACACTGCAGACGACAGGCGCACGTTTCCAGGCAGCGCCACGGGCCCGCGTGACGTCTGTGGTCAAACTGCGGGCGGGAGGGCAGGTTTGTTCCGCCGTGGTTGTCCTCCCGAGGCCGTGGCCGCCGCTGCCCAGGCCGGCTCTGAGTAACCCACTGTGAACTACGGGAAATCTACAGTCTGGGAGGGACGGGCGTGAGGGAGGGACGGACGCTGGGAGGTCACAGCACAGGCCACGCCGGCTACCCCAGGCAGCCTGGACACAAGGGCCACACGATGGTCATTTTAAGACACCGAGCCGCAAGCCGGCTTGTTACAGAGCCAGAGTCGACCGAGACGGGCACTGGGGGCTGAGCAGGGGGAGCGGTGGGGACGACAGGTCCACGAGCAGAGGCCGCTCGCCCGAGACGAGGGCTCACTGTCCCGCTCAGAGACGGCCTCACACGGGGAGGGAGGCCACCGTGCAGGCCCCAGGCGGGCAGCAGAGCCTGGCCCTGCTCCGAGGGCCTGCTCGTGCGGTCACGGCCTCCAGCTCGGCTAGTTTCTCCCCCAGTCAGTTTGGCTCCAGAAACCCTCAGGATGCACCTGGGTCACTAAAGAGGGCCGGAAGCAGCAGGTGCCTCCCGGGAAGCCACAGCTCACCGGGGAGTTATCCTCGCCGCTGTCTCTGCCGGCCACAACCGGAGGTCTCCAGTGCAAAATCAGGGACACTTCCGTGTCAAGCGCACGCAGAAGCCATGGGACGTCCATGTGCTTTTAACCCCCCATTTATTTTTAAGCTACGACACAGAGCAACGTAGAACATTATCTCAGAAACCGCATCTTAAGCCATCCCCACAGTGCAGCAGTCAAGCCCTGTACACAGGCCAGTCCCGCTTAGCTAACCAGTTCAAATCCCAGCCCCGGCAGCTTGAAAAACAGACGGGACATGTGCACGCGCATGCCGAAGCCTGGCAGGGAGGAGGACGGCGGACAAGGCTGCAGCGTGGCCGCGCTTGCCCGCCCCTCCTCTCTCTGGCAATGAATCCAGGACAAACCGTGCCGTGATGTGTGCAGCCCATGCTGGCCTCCCCCGCTGGGCTAGTCATCTCTACTGTTCGTCCCACAGGGTTGCCCTCACCCTGGGCAGGGCGGTAAACGTGATTTCTACGTCTAGAGGCACACGCTTCCGACCGCCAAGCTGCAGCGTGTGAGAGCAGAGGGGGCTGGAGCCGGGGCAGAGCCGGCGCGGCCCACGGCTGCACGACGATCACCTCAGCCGGGTCCCGCCAGGCGGGCGGGCCGCAGGTGGAGGAGGGCCCTGGAGGAAAGCGGGTTGCCGCTCGCTATTCAGCACGCCTCTCTTAGGCCTTCTGTGATCGTCAAGTGTGAGGGCAAAACGGGTTTAAGAAGAAAGACCGTTCCTCGCGGTTCTGAGCCCTCATCTTAGGAACCACGGTCCTGCAGGAGGGACGGGGACCCTGTGACTTGCAGGCAGGGCTCTCCAGGGGCCGCCTCGAGGCCCGAGCACAGCTGACCAAAGCAGAGCGTGGCACCTGCTGACGGTGCTGCTCTGGTTTTAAGGGCACCGATCTGAACGGTCAAATGAGCACGGAGCCGGAAGACAGCAAAGGCTACTTCACCTTACGTCCAGATTACTTTATTGTAAAAACGTGAGCAATTACAAAGCAGCTGCTGTAAAATCAGCGCTGTGAGCGCGCGCAGTGCGGAGGACAGACCCGCCCGCTCAGCCACAAGCAGGAGTGACGAAAGGCAACGAAGCGCGGCAGCTCGGCGACCTGAAGTCGGGTGCGCTAAAGACTCAGAAAAATCAAAATTTCTGAGTGGATCATCTTCTCTCTCCTTCTGGTATAATTACGCCGTATTTTATGTAGCAGGCCATGATATGATACGGAAACACACTCACTTCACCAAGGGTTTTTCTTACAAAAGAGAAAGCAAATTCCTGGTCAGACAGTTTCCCCCTAATTACTCTAAGCAGACATAACCCAACCAGCTGTCAAAAGCAAATCTACGTCTCTCTTAAAAGCCTGTTAAGCCCCAGCCCTTATTTCCCCAGGGGACAAGATTAGAAATCACCGCCGCCTCATCTGCCATAGAAACCGGTGACGGTGGCGGACAGCGGCCCGTGCGCGGGCGCCCAGCAGCTCTCCCCAGCGGCGGGTCCCGAGTGAACGCTGCGCTTTGCTTCGAGGGGGCCGCAGGCAGCTGCCCCGGCCTCACAGATTAGCCTTCTCCCTCGCGGCCAGGTGAGAGCCAGGCTGCACCAAGGTGTGGATGGCATTCTGCGGAAAGAGCGAGACCCGCGGTCACTGCCGGGCAGCGGCTCGGGCCTACTGGGCTGGGGTTTGTGCTGGAAGGCGGAGCCGTCAGGGCCCCTGGCTCTCAATGCCCCGCGTGGTCTGGAGCGAAGGTGAAGTGCGCTTCCAGGCTCTAGGAGGTTCTCGCAGTCACTCGAGACTGGGCAGGTCAGGCAAGGGCCCGGGAGGGAGCAGCCGAGTGGCCCTGCGCCAGCGCCTCCCGGGCAGGGCCGCACACTCACCTTGGGCTTCTCAGCGTTGTACTTGTCCAGCAGGGCCTGGATGCGGGCCCCATAGTCCGGGTGCACGTCGGCGAAGTTCTTGACCTAACAGACAGAAAGGCGCCTCAGCACCACCCCGTCCTCCTCTCGGGGTCTCCGTCTCACAGTTCAACCACTGGCGGGAGGGGGGAAACGTGACCACATGGCCCTAGGGGACGGTGACATCTCCGACCTACTGCGGCGTGTGAGCGGGGGGGGCAGGACATCCCACTGACCTGAGCCTCAGCACCCGCCCCTGAGTCAGACCACGACACCGGCCAACCCCTCCCTGCAGAGCCTGGAGGGGTGTGACTGGCGGTCTCCTGGGGCAGGCGGGGCAGGGAGCCCAGCACTCCCAGGACAGGGGAGCTGGGGATTCAGCCACCCACGCCAGCGACCCGCCCGACCAGCCTGTGCCATGAGGCGTCCATGGACCCGACGTGACGGGCAGCTCTGGGAGCTCCCAGCTGGTGAGCGCCGGAAGGGGGCACAGCACCTCGGCCGCCGCCGGGCCCCAGGCCAGTCCTACACAGCACGCCGCGGCTGACGTGCAGCCCTTGCCTGAACACTGGGTCCTTCAGCCAGTTCCCGAGCCTGGGGGTGGGTTCCTGGAACCCCCAAGTTATGGTTGGAGCTTGCAGACGCGTGGGGGAGCAGGTTCGTGGGGCTGACCTCGCGTCTGAGTTCCAGCGCTAACCCCAGCTGTGGCTGCCAGAGAGTGAGAGAAGTCCTGGTCTGGGGACCGGGGACGGGGACGGGGGTGGGGAGGGGGGGACACAGTGCGGAAGCCGGACTCGGGCCCTACTGTGTTTAAGTCCTCTTAGGCATGGCCTTTCGAGGACGTCCCCTCCAGCGCAATGTCTCTGCCAGCCAGGAGGGGGCACCCGGGCCCAGTGTCACCTACCGCCTTCTTCTGGATGAAGAGCTGGGCGTCCTTCAGGTGGCCGGCGATGTTCTGACACAGGTGCCTCCTCTGCTCCTCGGTCAGCACGTTCACGTAGAAATCGCGCACCTGTGCGGCAGGCGGGCACTGTCAGCCGGCTCCCAGACGCGGCCACCGGCCACCACGTGGGAAACGGGCGGCCAAAGACTTGAGAGGGTTTGGGCGTCACTCACAGCCCCTCTGCGGTGGCTCAGGGCAGTGAGGCGCTCGGCAGGGCCAGAAGCCACACGGGGACGTGCGCTGTCTCAGCAAGTTGGCAAACATCAGGCTAAAATTACGGTGTTTTTTATTTTTTTTAAACTTTGAGCAAAGTTTAAACCTGAAGCTGACATTTAAAAATCAGACTCTCGAGATGAACACGATCCAGGCACAGAACCGTCCCCAGGTCCCCTGCCAGCGGGCTGCACTCTGCCGGCTCCTCTGCAGCTGTCTCTCACGGCGCGAACCTCCACACGTCATTCCTGTCTCGAAGGTCGTGTTCACCAAGCTTTTCACTCACGTGTAACGTGCCTAAACAGGCCCCGGGTGTGTGTGACGTTGGTGACTTCTCAGTGAACGCTGTGTGACCACCGCCCAGACTGGTGTGGTGCATTGTCCACGCCACGGAGCCCACAGCCCCCCCAGTCACTACCAGCTCTCTCCCCCAGCTCCCTGAAGGCTGTTTGTCTGACTTCAAATACCCTAAGTGTGTTTTGGCTCAGTCTGGAAATTTACAGGACCCGCCGGTGGCGTGGTGGTGAAGGCGCCTGGATCCCACAGGGCTGACCACACTTTTTGAGTCCCAGATCCAGAAGCTTGAAAAACACTTCAGGCGTGGGGGCCAACAGGTGGTGTGGTGGTTAAAGGCACTGGGTTTCTACATGGCTGACTGAGGTTCAAGTCCCAGACCTGGCAACTTGCTTTCTTTCCCTTCCCCTCTCTCTCTCTGCTCAAATTAAAAAAGAACAATAATAAAGAATGGAATTAAATAATTAAATAATTATTAAAAAAAAAAAAAAAACCCAGGTGCATGTGCACACATGCCCCAGATTCCGTAAGGGGAGAAATGGAAGAGAGGGAACTGTAGCGTGGCCGTCCCTGCTGGGCGATGTCTTACTCCCCCACCCCCGCTGGTGAGCTCACATGGCCTGTGGCAAAACTAAAAAATAAAGAAAAGAAGAGATGAGGTGGACAGATGGAACCGCAGTCGATAACTCTACTTCTCGCTCGACACCAAGCTTGTGACCGCATCGCAGCGACTCTGGCCCCAGCCTGGCGTGGGACGTGCTGCCGTGTGTCACCACCCTCCTGCCGGTGAGCACCTCAGTGACACGAACAGCCTGAGAGGTGCCCCGGGTCACATGTCCATGTTTCCGCTGCGTGGCAGCCCCGCCGTGGACTTGCCGGCCCCAAGGCAGGCGTCTGCGGCTGCAGCAGGCAGGGCCAGGCGGCACAAGGGACCACGGAGCCGCTCCCGGCTCTGCCAACATGCGTGTGCGGTGGTGTCCCAGCCCGGCTTTACGCTGCACGTCCCTGGTGAGTGATGAAGTCGGCCGCCTTTCCGTGTCTCTCAGCTCTTAGACGTTTTCTTCCAGGAAGGGCCGTGGAGCCCAGGGCCCTGTCTGCTCTTCGGCTTCCTGTCTCCGCAAGCTGCTCCGCAGGCCGGCCGGACAGTGATGCCCCCACCTGTGGCTGGCCCTGTGACTCCTGCTCACGTGCTGTGACGGAGAGAAGTGCTTGCTCCCCTCTCTAAGAGTCCCTCTAGCTTCCCCTTCGCTAATCCTCGCTCCGGCTGCATCAGAACTGCTTGTTAGGGGCCAGCGGGCGGCACAGCGGGTAAGGTGCTGGACTCCCACGTGGCCGACCACCACTCGGGTCCCAGACCTGGCGGCTCGCTTTCTCACTTTCCCTCCCTCCCTCTCTGTTTCTCTCTGGTGTGCTCACGAGCCCTATAGCAAATTAAAAATAATAAATAAAATTAAGTAAATAATTCTTAAAAAAAAACAAAAACTTTAAAACCCACCTACTGAAATTTGAAC
Organism: Tupaia tana; assembly: GCA_026018925.1. Lineage (NCBI taxonomy): Eukaryota > Metazoa > Chordata > Mammalia > Scandentia > Tupaiidae > Tupaia > Tupaia tana. Next base: position 973,492 of record JAKSZU010000012.1, read on the forward strand.
ATCAGTTGTATTTTCTAGCTCAGTGTACCCATTCCGTACTTTTCACTCTTTTTTTTAACAGACTACAGTTTTCTCGTTAAATCCAGCATGCTGCTTCCCATATCCTCAGACACGCCAATTACAGGTATTTTCAAACCCGGGTCGGACACGCCACCTCTGAGTCTCGGGGACATTTGCTTCTACGGCGCTTTGGGGCTGTCAGTCCCCTCTTCCTGATTTTCAGTCCCAAGGCATCCTGACAGTTACCGCCCACGACGGGCATTTGCTCATGAAAAGGTCGCGAAGACCTGAGGTCTATTTGCCACTAAGGAAGGTCCAGTTGCAGACGAGGGAGACAGCCAGCCAGACGCCACCCCACCCAGCCTGAGGGGACTGGCGGGCGGGCTTCGGCTGCCGCACGCAGGCTCACTTCCAGTGCCCTTCTTCCTCGGCGTGACCCCGCAGGGATCCCCCGAAAGCTTGGGTGACAACTTTAGTCTCTCCTCCTCGGCAGACCTGCGCTCGGAGCCCTGGCCACTCACCAGTCAGGGGACACTTGGCTAGGGACGTCGCCAAATGCCACGCCCCGTCACGTCTGCCCGAGGTCTCGGTGCCACGACCCCTGCAGCAGCCCCGAAGCCCTGACACACATGCGGGCTGTGCCTGCCCATCGCCCTAGTGCTCGTCACGGGAGGGCGGGTCGCACCCGCTGGTCCACCCGGCCAGAAGTAGGCGTCGAGGTGCACCGCTTTTAGGAGACCCGAGCCTGCTGTCCCTCGAGCACGGCTGCACAGCACCTCGCCTGCTGAAGCACGGGACCTGGCAGCAGCCTCGCAGGACGGAAGGGTGGTGGCAGCACGCTGTACTGCGGCAGCACGGGCCTCGCTACCTGACCGGCTCTGCAGCGGCTGCGCCAGCTCTTCAAACCTGTGCTCGCCTCCCAGAGGGCCTCCGGGGCCAGCGAGCGCAGTGGGACCCACCGTGCCACCTCCCACCGGAAGTGACGGCTCCTCTCGAAGGCTTGCAGGGCATGCTCTTCGTTCACCTAAGTGGAGCGATGGCCTACAACACTTCTCTTTTTATATAAACGTCTGCACGTATATGCATAAATGCCTTTCCAACAGAAAGCCTCTCCCAGTGAGCCGACGTACGCGGTCGGTCTACCCTCCTCGGGGCCCGCCTTCACAAGCTGAGCGTCTGCACAGCTTCTCGTGGGGGCGCTAGTCTCGGCAGCTCCCGACAGCCCCGGGAAGCCGACGTCAGCCTTCCACGGCGAGGCGGGAGCCATGCTGGACACGCCGTGGCGGCCGCCCCAGGCCCTCCTTGCTGGCCAGGGGCCGGGTCGGGCATTTACAAGGGCAGCCTCGACCAGGAGCTGATGAAGGCCAGCGCCACAGGCCGGGCAGGAGCAGCTGCGAGGGCCCTCCCTCCCTGTCTGCGGGGGCGGGCGGTGGCCGCAGTCCGAACGCACAGGGGAAAGACGCCGCCGGGAAGAGGGAGGCCTGGCGAGGCGAGGCCAGGATGACGAGGGGGCAGCAGGGGTGGGGGCAGGAGCAGTGGCAGGGCCCCAGGCTCGAAGCAGGTGGGACACGGCGAGCACAGCCACGGACAGCCGCACCCCTGCGCAGGGCCCCGAGCTCCTCGGGGTGCCAGGGCTAGTCCTCCGGCCTGGACGCGGGCCAGCCTTTCCCAGACTTCACGAGCTCTCTTTCCCGGTGGCCCCGGCCGCACCCCGTCAGCACAGTCTGGGCAGACTGTCAGCAGGCCCCGTGCCTTGAACTGATGAAGAGCAGAGGGACACAGCTCTCAGCCCCACCCTCCAGGGCTGCATCTCTACTCAGTATGCCTTCCCGAATTCCACCTCAGCAGCGCGTGGGCCTGGACAGGGCCAGTACCTGGGTGACGTTGTCCTCGTTCGTGCTGTTGAAGCGCTGCACGTCTGCAGAGTAGCGGGTGCGGTGCTCCAGGGCGGAGGGCTGCTGGTCGGGGGCGCTGAAGCTGTTGGGGTAGTAGTTGGGGGCGCCACCTTGAGGGAAGACCACATGGGGGCTTAGGAGTAGGGAAACCAAGCCGTGAACTCCAGCGCCAGTTGGACTCACATCCCGGGACACGCCCCGACCACCCGCGGCTGGCTCCCTCAGCTCAGGTGGCACTCCGCCCACGCACTCCGGGGCTGGCTTCCTCTGAGCTGGAGCGAGGCGGTCCCAAGGCCCCTTTCCACACTGTGCACGGTCTAGCCCACGACGCCTCCCCGCCACGGCCAGCCAGTCTGAACATGTACGGGTGTGACTTGGCCACCATCCAGCAGAGACTCAAAGACCACTGAGTTATCCAGACGCCCGCCCAGACTGGAGTGAACGAACCAGTCTGGGATTGGAACTGGCCCGTCTCACGGCCAGGACGGCTGATCCGTAGTGGATAATCAAGAGGTGCCATGTGTCGCCTGACCAGGGCCCGCGTGGGGAGGAGGGAGGACACCGTCGCCTGACCAGGGCCAGCGTGGGGAGGAGGGAGGACACCGTCGCCTGACCAGGGCCCACGTGGGGAGGAGGGAGGACACCGTCGCCTGACCAGGGCCCGCGTGGGGAGGAGGGAGGACACCGTCGCCTGACCAGGGCCAGCGTGGGGAGGAGGGAGGACACCGTCGCCTGACCAGGGCCCACGTGGGGAGGAGGGAGGACACCGTCGCCTGACCAGGGCCCGCGTGGGGAGGAGGGAGGACACCGTCGCCTGACCAGGGCCCGTGTGGGGAGGAGGGAGGACACCGTCGCCTGACCAGGGCCAGCGTGGGGAGGAGGGAGGACACCGTCGCCTGACCAGGGCCCACGTGGGGAGGAGGGAGGACACCGTCGCCTGACCAGGGCCCGCGTGGGGAGGAGGGAGGACACCGTCGCCTGACCAGGGCCAGCGTGGGGAGGAGGGAGGACACCGTCGCCTGACCAGGGCCCGCGTGGGGAGGAGGGAGGACACCGTCGCCTGACCAGGGCCCGCGTGGGGAGGAGGGAGGACACCGCCCTCCCCAGGATGGAGCTCTGCCACCAGAGCCAGAAACCGGCCCGCGGTGGGCCGCGTCCACAGGAGCAGAATGCCCCGCCTACGGCCGCACAGAGCCCTCCGGCTGGGAACCCGCTCTCCCAGCGTGCCCAAGAGGGACGTGAAAGCCCACCCCCCGCAGGCACGTGTCTTGTTCTTATCGTATGAGCGGATATGACACCTGTCGCTGTGACTGTAAGTCGTCGCTAAATTCAGCAGGGGACCAGGTGAGCAGCCCGTTCTGATACACCCGTGTCCCGAACAGCACAGTTTAAAACTACCCGCCACGCTGGGCTGTGGACTAAAGGAAAGCCACGCATCACACCTCTGCTTGGACTAGTGAGAATGCGTTACTAAAACTAGAGGTTATTTGAGCACTGCACACCAGAAAAAGTAGTTTAAAGAAAAAAATCATGAATTTGATAAATGAACAAAAAATCCCAATGCCGCATCAGGGGCTGCACACAAATTCGACCACATCCCTGAGCTCAGGGTACAGGGAGAGCCCGGTGGTTCATCCCTCCCCAGGCCCCTGCCTCGGCCCACGGGCCCCCTTCCGAATCCTAGCCACCCCGCGATGGCCCCAACAGAGCTGCAAAGGGAAAAAAGACACAAGCTCTTTTTCACTTTCATTTCTAACTGCCAGAAGGCACGGTCCCTCACCAGACAGAGAGGGAGCGAGAGGGAGAGCGCCCCGGCGGGGTGAGGTCACACCCCATCCTTCATCTCTCCCTCCGGCAGACCTGGGGCACCAGGCACACACACCTGGCGTGATTTCGAGTCAGCGGAGCCAGGATTTGAACTGCGTGGCCGTGTGGGACGCAGCTTCCTACACACAGCGCTTAGCCGCTACTCTGTGGCACCGGCCACGGCATGAACTCCTGGCCTTCGGGTTTCCGAAGGCCTAATCCTGGTGACTAAGAGTAAGAGACGGAAGGGACCGAGCGGCACCGTCTTTGAACCTAAGTCCTAATTCGGACTCCCTTGCTGAGCCGTGAGAAAGGGCTCCTCCCGCCACCTGGCAGAGGGGCCGCGAGAGCCTCAGCGACGGAGGCCCCCGGGCAGTCACACTTCAGGGGGGGTCGCAGGCCGGGAGGGTCACAGGCCAGGAGGCCCTGGGGCCTGACAGACTCGCCTGCCCCCTCCACCCTCCCCCCTCCCCGTTCCGCCCGCCCCAGCCCCCAGGGGCACCTCGTGCCTGCAGCCTACCCTGATTGTCCTGCATGCACATGGGGCCGTCCCGCTGGTAGTTGGCCACTCGAGCGCGGAAGGGACAGTTCACGGGAATCTGGAGGTAGTTGGGTCCCAGGCGGTGGCGGTGAGTGTCAGGGTAGGCGAAGAGGCGACCCTGTGGTGACAAAGGCGGCAGACACTGACTGGGAGCAGCGCGGACGCGGACCTCGCCTGAAGGCGGCAGACCAAGCGCTCCACGCGGTCTGAGCACCGGAACCTGCCCCGCAGGACCAGGTCTCCTTCCAAACCACGAGACCAGCCACGACCCCCTGGTTCAGCATCTGTCCTAAGCCCCAGACAAGGTACCGTCCCGTCATATTCTGTCCCCACGGGAGTCCTAAGCTGTGACAGACATTTGCTGGAGGCTCGCTGAAATTCTGAACTCCACTCCCCTCGTCTCCCACTGCGGGGCAGCCTCAGTAACCACTCAGGTGCCACTGAGTCGGAGCAAGCCCTGCTCTAGGCTCAGGCACAGCGTCATCAGAATGGAGTCGCCTCTGCAAAATGTCACATCCTACAACTGAAAATTTAAGGAAGCCGAGAGATCCCAAAATGGGCCAGTTTTCCCCCAAAACAGGAGATTGGAGTCTGTGCTGACCCCCAGGTCAGGGCTACCAGGAAATAAAACCTATGGGCATCCTGTGGCTCCCTCAGGAGCGTGGGCACCTCATGGCTCCCTCAGGACCGTGGCACCCTGTGGCTCCCTCAGAAGTGTGGCTGCCCCATGGCTCCCTCAGGAATGTGGGCACCCCGTGGCTCCCTCAGGAGCGTGGCTGCCCTATGACTCCCTCAGGAACATGGCTGCCCCGTGGCTCCCTCAGGAGCGCGACTCCCCGTGGCTCCCTCAAGACCGTGGCACCCCCGTGGCTAACTCAAGACTGTAGCACCCCCGTGGCTCCCTCAGGACTGTGGCCACCCCATGGCTCCCTCAGGAGCGTGGCTGCCCCGTGGCTCCCTCAGGAGTGTGGCCACCCCGTGGCTCCCTCACGACTGTGGCACCCCCATGGCTATTTCAAGACGGTGGCACCCTGTGGCTCCCTCAGGACCGCGGCCACCCTGTGGCTCCCTCAGGAGCATACCCCTGAAATGGCCGCAGACACTTCCCGAGCCCCGCGGATGTCCTTTGCACTGAGCATCAAGGCCCAGACGAGCCCTCCTTCCCCAGACGCCCCGTCTGCATGGCGTGCTCACACCGAGCAAGGTGGCCCGGGGACCCTCCAATGTCAGCCCATCGCTGACGAAGCTCCTGGCCGCCCCTCCCCCTGGACCCTGCTCTTAGAGCACCCCAAGTCTGTAAGGCCTGGCGCATTGGCAGGGGCAGCTGGGCGTCGTGGTGCCCGTCCCTTTCTGAGCCCTGCAGGGCAACCTCGCTTCTGTGGGCCTCGGCCTGTTTCTGTGGACGGACTGGAGGATCGGTCCTCACTCTCAGGCACCTTTCTGCAGGCCGACTGCACAGGGACCCCCACGCTGCATTCGGGGTGCGCCCAGCACTCCCGGGGCTGAGACTGCCCAAATCCAAACGAGGCACTGGACAGGAAAGCCCGCAGCTCGGAGTGGCGTGCAGCGCCATGTCGGGTCCGGGTAGACAGCGCTGCATGTCACCCGGCAGGACGGCGACTCCGCGAACTTCATTCCATGAACGCGGAAGCGAAGCTCCGTGATGACCTGGCGTCCACCTCAGTCTCCAGTCGTGTAAGGTTCTCCGTGTCCAGGCCACCCTGTGGCACTTCTTTCCACGGACGTGACTGCTGGTCTCGAACTTTAGAGGGTGTTCGACCAAGCTGCGCCGGCAGCAGCGAGGCCCTGTGCTGGTCCCTCTGCTGCTGCCGGGCGGTGACTGGCTCCTGCCCCAGAGCCCTGCCCCACTCTGCGCCTGACACCGATGTGGCGTGGGCCCGACTGACACACCCCTGTGGCATGGAAGCTGGCGCCTCCCCTGGCTCGAAAGCTGTGCCCTACCTCGATGGCAGGACAGAGGAGCCGGCCCAGCCCCTGCAGCTACTCTGGGGCAGCAGGAGTTTACCAGCCAGCCTCCCACCTCTGGGCAGAGAAAGGCCGGCCGACGCCAGCCAGGCACGACAGCTGGAGCGGGTGAGGAGGTGAAGCTCCCTCCCAGAGCGACCGCCTGCACCACTCACGTAAGGTCAGACGGGGAGGGGCGCGGCTGCACTGCCAGCGGGCACCGGGCCAGCTCTGCGGTGCTCCATTTCACCATGGACTGGCAAACGCAGCGGGTACGGTTGTAAAAATTACGACCAGGACCAGCAGATGGCGTAATGGTTATGTCTCTGGACCCCCACGGAGTTGACTGCAGTTCAAGCCCTGGACCTGGTGACTTAAACTCATGCCGGGAGCGTGTGCATGCCCAAGATCCCGAGAGGAGAATGGAGGAGGGACTGCGGCGTGGCCATCCCCCGGGGGGTGATTTCTCACTGTCTCTCTGTCTCTCTGGCAAGTGCACATGCCCTACGACTAAAACTTCTCTAAAAAAAATGAAGAATTATGACTGTGATCCTGTCAAAGGGCACTGATAAACCTCCAGCCCCGCCCCTCCTGCCACCGGCTCTCGGCAGGGGTAACCTCCCGTCGTCCCCCGGCTCTCCACCTCCAGCCTTACTCCATGGACACTTCACACATTCCTGCTGAAGAGTGTTCCAGGGCCGTCAGACGGCACACCACCTACTGCAACCTCACACGGTTCCTCCGCTCAGGACATGACCCGGGCACGTCCTCGCCTAACCATGGGGCGCCTGCGGTCTCCGCGGCGTAGAACGTCGCGCGGAGAGCCAGGTGGGGAGCAGTCCCCTGACGAACGTGTGAAAACTCTCATACCTCTAAAGACTCATTTAGGAAAAAAACGGAAGGGAACACACTAAGTTTAAACTCCTAATATTCACCATCGACCAGAACTGAAATTAACACTCAGAACTACGCGCTCCATCTCACTCGCCAGCCCTCCCGGCCCTCTCCGGAGCCTCGGGACGGGCTGGCTAGCTGCTCTGTGGGTGTGGAGATGGCGTACGAGGGCCTCCAGCGAGCTCACGAACCACGCGCGTCATGAAGACTGCGTGGATTTCCACTCTCCCATGCCCCTGGGCCGTGTGAAGCCCCCACGGCCGTGTGGCACTGGTCTGGGCTTGCCCTCCACTCGTCCTCAGTCGTCTCTGACCACAGGACTCTACGGTGCTGATGGTCTCGGGTCCTCTCCGCTCCCCAAGACCCACAAACTTGGGGTGGATCCCGTCCCTTAACCTGTCCCCTCTATCTAAGGCCGATCGGGCTGCCCAGAGCGAATCTCCGCAGCCGCTCCGTGGCTGGTTCAGACCCCGTCTACACCCCCAGCAGGAGAGACTAGGACAGGCCTCTGGAGCACCTCCTGCTGGGCTGCACCCCACACCCAGCGCGCCCCCCAACAACAGGGCTCCTCCTGACGCACCAGACTGCACGGCCTGCGCCCGGGAAGCACAGCCACATGGATGTCCCTCGAGCCTTCCCGGCCCCTCTGCGCTAACCAAGCGGCCTGCCTGAGCCCGCCCTTGGTTCACAGAAGAGGGAGACCTGGGCTTTAAGGACACCCCATGTGCCATCACCGCGTCCACACTCTCGTCCCCTCCGGCCCACTTCTCCTGTTGCAGGGACGCCCTTCACTGTCCAACACTGTCTCAGAGGCCACCTCGCCCGCTCCTTTGCCATTAGCCTCCTTCAGACCCGCCGGAGCCCGCCAGGACGACAGGTGCCTGCTGCGGGAGGGCCTCGACCTGCCTGTTACGCGGAACTCGAATGGAAGGAAAAGCGCACTTGCTACAGGCCTTGGGGCCCAATGCCACGACAATGAAGATCGTCAGACAGAGCAGTTCAGAGCCCTCAGCTTGGCCCCGGGAGCCGAGAGCTGAGCTGGACGCGGTGCTCACAGGAGGGCCAGCCCGCGGCACGTGGCCTGCCCCAGGGTACGAGCTTCACCCGTGTTCCGGTCACAGTCCAAACACGTGAAGATCGATTACATAATAATAATTAAGCCCGTCCCTGGGGAGCCAGGAAGGGCGAGACGCGTTTTTGTGGGGAAAGAGAAAGATGCGCCATGACTTCCCAATGGCCCAACCTCTCTGACTGACTTCTGGGACGACGGGATTCTGCGGCCTCTGTGCCCGTGAAGAGCCTGGACAGTGACAGGACGCGCCGAGTGCCCACGACATCCACGAGACAGACGCAGCTGGCCCCCTGCCGCGAAGCACGAGCTCTGCTCATAATGCCCACCTCTATTCACAGCGTCACGGCCCTAGGGACAGGAGGTGGAGGAACTTATCCTGACCACGGTACAGTTAATACTCCACTCACACCCCACCGGACAGCCTCAGACCCCAGGGCCACCACTGCGGCCTGCACGTGTCCGATGAAGAGGCCGCACCCTCAGGGCCCCGCCGAGGTGGGGACTTTACAGGGCGGATTCCGGGGGAACGCCCAGCCCAGGGGCCTCACCTCAGCAGGACCTGGATTTAATTTGGTGGTGTTCTGGCTAACTCCTCACGTGATCATCCAGCGAGCACTCTGCGCGTGTGCACGCGTGCGCGTATACGTGTGCTTGTGCGCTTGTGCACGTGTGCATATGTGCACACACACAGACGCCTCAGCCCCTCGGCCCCACGCTCACCTGCAGCATCTTGTCGGGGCTGGGCTCAATGCCTGGCGGCATGCTGCTCGGGTCGAAGGCGACCTGCTCGACCTCAGCAAAGTAATTCACGGGGTTCCGGTTCAGGACGAGTTTGCCAACGGGGATGAGGGGGTAGTCCTTGTGAGGCCAGACCTGGAACAATGGCACATTCGCAATCAACAGGAGGAGTAACGATGCCGGCTTTGGGGCCAGCACGTGGCATGTGGTAAGGCACTGGATTTCCACACGGTAGACCAGAGTCCCGGACCAGAGGCTGGAAAATCACACCAGACACGTGTGTGTGCGTGCCCAAAGTCCCGAGAGGAGAATGGAGAAGGGACTGCGGCGTGGCCATCCCCTGTGGGGTGATTTCTCACTTTCCCTCTCTTTATCTCTGTCTCTCCCCAGTGAACACGTGTCCCATGGTAAAAACCTAAAAACAAACGATTTTCAAGTACTACCAAGCCAGTGAAAATAATCCATTTACTCCAATAAAGCATGACAAGAAGGCAAGGCCACTAGGCGGCCCTGCAACCCAGCAGAGCAGAGCCGTGTGGCGTCCGACTTTCCCCCTGGCCTTGGCAGTTGGAAAACCAGCCAGCCGTGTGCGTGTGCCGGCTCCCGAGGAGGAGGAACGGAGGAAAGAGGACTACAGGGAGCCAGGTGCCCGGGGGCTCCCCTCCCTCCCACCTTCTCCCTGGCAGGCACACAGACCCCTCTGCAACCAGAAGAAAAAGAGCTGGTGATTGCATTAGTTCCACGTCTCACAATGGTACATACTGCGCACTCCCGGGGCGGGAGTCCACCATCCGCTCGAACTTCGCTCCCGGCAAGTGACAGCGCGTGCAGCTGCCCACGGGGGTCCAGGACTTACCAGAAGGGGCCGGGACACCCCTCCCAGTGCGGCACCCAGCAGGGATGCCTTCCCTCACGGGGAATGCCTGGCGGGGATGTTTTTAATTAGGTAAAAAGAGACTTTGAAAAGACTCGCCTTGGTGACGTCGAAGGGGTTGAAGAGGAACGTCTCCGCCTGCTGGAACGTCATGACCTGGATGTAGAAGGTCCAGGACGGGTAGTTGCCTGTGGCGATGGCGTTAAAGAGGTCCCGGAGCCCGTAGTCAGGGTCTTCCTGGGAAAGCCTTGCTGCGTCTTCCACTGAAAGGTTTTTGATGCCCTGGTCAGTCTATGAAACAGGCACAAGAAGTCAGACTGGGGGCACCCGCAAAGGCGTGCGACTCTCACCAGCGACACACGGCAGCACGGGCGATGCGACACCGAGGCCACGCTTCCGTTACAGCGGCAGGCGCCGTTCATAGCCCCCCACAGGGATCCCACTGCGTGTCCCAGCCTTCGAACCGCCAGGAAACACAGTCCACACTTCACGGCCAAAATCAGCCCTACCTTCCCCGCTGTGCTATTTACATTTTCATGCTCATGCTGACCTTTTGTTAAAAGAATTATTTTATTTAACTTTGTTTATCTATTTATTTATTTTAATTTGACTAGACAGGGACACAATGAGAGAGTGAGAAAGTGAGAAAGCAAGCTGCCAGGTCCGGGACTCGAACTGCAGTTGGCCATGGGGGTCTAGCGCTCCTAACCACCATGCCACCTGCCATCCCCTCATGTTAATCTTTAATAAGAAATTTCTTTTTTATTCCAGGACTTCTGGGCCAGCAGATGTCACAGGTCAAGGCAGTTAAATCCCTCATGAGTGACTTTCCGGTTCAAGTCAGGGACCCAGTGGCTTCAAAGACATGCCAGGAGTGTGTGCACGCATGCCCAAAATACTGCGAGGGGAAGAGGTTGTGGTCTGGCCGTCCCTCCCAGGGGGAAGGTTCTCTCGCGCTCTCTCTCTGCCTCTCTCCAGGGAGTGCACATGCCCAATACAAAAAAAGACTTTTAAAAAAAATGAAATAAATCTAAGAACTTCCTTTTGTCTTTGACATGGAACTCGCCCCCCAGTGGGGATGGCCACTGGGGCCGTTGTCTCACGCCCATTTTCTCACACCTCAAGTCACGCGCCGTGGTCTGCACGCACCTGCACTTCGACACTGCCCCCTCCTGCTGAGGAGTCACGGAATCGCAGCTCCAGCGCTGGAAGGGGCTCAGCACCGCCCTCGGGGCCAGCGCTCTGCCTCCAGGCGGCACGGCCGGTGTTCTCACTGCCCACACAAGCCATCAAACCCGGAGAGACTGTCACCCTCACCATGACCGCACTCTCCCACCACACTGGTGCTCAGCTGCCTTACCACCTGGGCTTTATTCCGAAAGACCCTCAGCGCGCCCAGAGCCGTGGAGAGGTCTCCTCAGCAAATACCAGCAGGCTGGTCTGCTTCTGCCCCAGAACCGCGCCCCAGCAGGCAGCGGTCAGGGCCAGGGGCTCCTGCTGACCAGTCCCAAGTGGGGCCCTGCAGATCACTGGGCCGGTGCCGTGAGCTGGGCCACCGCGCGGGGCTCGCTCTCTGGTTTTGACCAACTCTCGGGCTTTGGAAAGAGACACCTTGGTCAGGCTGATGAACCCCTGCATGAGGGCTCTCTGAGAGTCCGTGAAAAGGCATGCTATGAAAAATGCACAGGATAGGGACCAGCAGGTGGTGAACTGGCTATGTCGCTGGACTCCCATGTAGTCGACTGCAGTTCGAGTCCTGACTCTGTGGCTTAAACTCACACCGGGCGCGTGTGCGTGCGTGCCCAAGATTCCGAGAGGAGAAGGGATTGCGGCGTGGCCATCCCCACTGGGGGGTGATTTCTCGCTTTCTGTCTCTCCTTCTGGTGAGTGCATGCGCCCTATAGCAAAAACCTCTCAAAAAAAAAAAAAAAAAAGGAAAGAAAAATGCGCAGGAGTCAAGTCCTTTGCACCAGATGAACCTGTACTTGGGTTCTGGTCTCAGACACTGTTCAAGTCGCTCCTCGATCCCAGCTGCCTCAGGGCCCTCTGCTAAATACTCGGAGGCAGCCCGAGCCCCAGGGGGTGGGCGGCCGCGGTCAACTCGACTCCTCAGAGACAAGAACTGGAGAGCAGAGAACTCTCAGAATATCCCCAAGGACGCATGGCCTAGGAGAGGGCAGGTCTGACCCCGGGGCCACCACCGTGCCGGTCTGGCTCAGGTGACACATGGCTCCCTCGGTGAAGATGAGCCAGCAGGTAAACTGTCTTAAAGCTGCTCCAGGTCAACGACAGACCCGAGTCAGTGACGAAGGGGCCAATGGCCTTCCTGCTGGGAATGCCTGCCTACCACGTCACCCAGGTGACGGCTACGAGGACAGAAGGGACACATCTGGGTGTCAGGGGAAGGCTGTCTGTCACCGCTACTCCTCTGCTCAGTCAGGCTTCTGTTTCTAGCTCTGGACCCTCCGCGACTCCTGGTTTAGGGCTTACTGTGACGTGCCGGGACTCGCCGCGTGAGAGGGTCCCTTACAACACGCCAGGAGACTGAGAGGCCCTCGAGGGTCCCGGTGCCTGTCTGGACCAGTTGTGAAAGCAAACGGAAAAGCCAGCCTGACTCTGTCCCTGACGTCTGATGTCAATTTTACTCATCTGTGTGGCCGTGACACAGCCACGACCAGACGGTCATGTGACCCAAAGTCACGGCGGGTGACTTCGAAAGGCAGGAGATGCTTCCGGGTGGAGCTCGTCTGGTGTGGGCGGCAGTGACAGCAAGCCGGGCACGCTCCACTCCGCCTTACCCCCTTGGGCCCAGAGACGATGCCCAGGACGGCAGCTTGGCATGAGGGAAGCACCTTCACACCTGGCTGTCCGCGGGGCGGGTCCCAGGCTGCACCAGACGGCAGCCATGCTGGCTACCCGAGGGGCGTCCTCTGCCCAGCCCAGCAGCTCCACTATCACCGTCTTCCCTTTGAGTCCGCGCCAGAATCTCAGGTCTTCCCACTCCAGGGAGGAAAATGCCCTGGGACCAGCGGACGCTGTAACAGTTACGTCGCTGGACTCCCACATCATCGACCACAGTTCGAGTCCTGGACCCGGTGGCTTAAAACTCATGCCGGGTGCACGTGCGTGCCCAAGATCCCAAGAGAGGAGAATGGAGGAGAAGAGATTGCGGCATGGCCACCCCCCCCCCCCAAACGGGGGGTGATTTCTAGCTTTCTGTCTCTCTGTCTCTGTCTCCCCAGTGAGCGCACATACCCTATAGCAAAAATCTCTCTTTTAAAAAAAAAAAAAAAAAAAAAAAAAAAAACAGAGAATGCCCTGTGCCCGCTCAGCACCAGAAACATTGAGCCAGACAGCAGGCACGGAGAGGCCGAGTCCCCCAACTGCACGGACAGCTCACGAAGTTCTGAAGCAGATAGACAGCCTCGGCTGCCAAGAACAGCCACGTGCTCTTCCCCTGGCCACAGGTAAAGAAGCTAAGAGAGGCCATGAGAGGTGGCCTGCCGGGACAGTGGCCAGTCAGACAGCCACTCGGGGTGGGCGCAGGACAGATGGGAGAGGTCTTCATCTCTGATCAGCCCTCCGGGAGGAACAAGAAGAGGTGGGCGCCTCAACCTCACCCTAAAGGCACCGTACCTTATAATGGAATTTGCAATAAACGGCTTCTCCGTTTGCGTTCACCAGTTTGAAAGTATGTGAGCCGTAGCCGTTCATGTGCCGGTGTCCGTCTGGAATCCCTCGGTCACTAAATAAGAAAGAGACCTGAGGAACAGAATAGAAACAGAATGTCAAGCCTATGTTTTCCAGTTTAAACAGAAGCATTCCAGGTGTTTAAGACATGCATACGTCTACACAAAGCACACTGGTCACTTTCCCATTGGTTACTACGATTATTCCACTATGGAAAATCCCAAAGGGAATTTTACAGCAGAATGACAGATAAGTCATTGACAGCATGGCTCCAACTTCTGCGAAGGAAAGCGAGAAAAATCTGGAGGCTAGCCTTACTTGCTAGTCCAAATTTGGCAGCAGGCAGCCGGGGTAGCAACAGGCAGCCGGGTGCACCCTGTGACACTGAGGCCACACGAGAAGGCTCCAGGTCCCCATCCCGGGGCCACCTGGACACCCAGTTGTGTGAGGGGGGCCTGTGACCCCAGCTGAGATCCTGGCTGGCTGCAGGGCTGGGAGGACTGCGGGGTGAGGACCCTGTCAAGGTGCCTCTCCTCTCTCGCTCTCCAACGAAACAAATGCACACAGATTTTCATTGATTGGCAGTGTCTTTGGAAGTACTTTTCCTCCTACGAGACTTCAGTCCTTAACATGGAAGAATAGTAATCAATAACGTTCCTAGGTACCTATCATCACCACTTGAGGACAATGAACAAAAAAGAGTAACAAAAGCAATCATTACAGAACTCCTGGTGATCAAGAAATTGGAGGAAGCCTCCCAAAAAGGAAGTCAGAAGCCATTCGGGGAAAAAAACAACAGCCCAAACCAGAGAGACACACTGAGGGGCAGAGTTAACACTCTCAACCCCATGAAAGATGTAATAAGTTAGGGAAGACCCACCCAGGGATACGTTGTAACATAGCTATGGATAACCTGACCCCGGAGTACACTGTAACACAGCTAAGAAAAAAACCTGACCGGGGTACACTGTAACACAGCTAAGGAAAACCTGACCCGGGGTACACTGTAACACCGCTACGGATAACCTGACCCCGGGGTACACTGTAACACAGCTAAGGAAAACCTGACCGGGGATACGTTGTAACACAGCTATGGATAACCTGACCCGGGGTACACTGTAACACAGCTAAGGAAAACCTGACCCGGGGTACACTGTAACACAGCTAAGGATATCCTGACCCCGGGGTACACTGTAACACAGCTAAGAAAAACCTGACCCGGGGTACACTGTAACACAGCTAAGGAAAACCTGACCCGGGGTACACTGTAACACAGCTAAGAAAAACCTGACCCGGGGTACACTGTAACACAGCTAAGGAAAACCTGACCCGGGGTACACTGTAACACAGCTAAGGAAAACCTGACCCAGGGTACACTGTAACACAGCTAAGAAAAACCTGACCCGGGGTACACTGTAACACAGCTAAGGAAAACCTGACCCGGGGTACACTGTAACACAGCTAAGGAAAACCTGACCGGGGATACGTTGTAACACAGCTACGGATAACCTGACCGGGGTACACTGTAACACAGCTAAGGAAAACCTGACCCGGGGTACACTGTAACACAGCTAAGGAAAACCTGACCCGGGGTACACTGTAACACAGCTAAGAAAAACCTGACCCGGGGTACACTGTAACACAGCTAAGGAAAACCTGACCCGGGGTACACTGTAACACAGCTAAGGAAAACCTGACCCGGGGTACACTGTAACACAGCTAAGGAAAACCTGACCCGGGGTACACTGTAACACAGCTAAGGAATCCTGACCCCGGGGTACACTGTAACACAGCTAAGAAAAACCTGACCCGGGGTACACTGTAACACAGCTAAAAAAAACCTGACCCGGGGTACACTGTAACACAGCTAAGGAAAACCTGACCCGGGGATACGTAAGGAAAACCTGTACACTGTAACACAGCTACGGATAACCTGACCCGGGGTACACTGTAACACAGCTAAGGAAAACCTGACCCGGGGTACACTGTAACACAGCTAAGGAAAACCTGACCCGGGGTACACTGTAACACAGCTAAGGAAAACCCAGCCTCAGGGATACAGTTGAAGAAAAAGCATTCCCACCTGATGCAAAGACTCAGGACGGAGGCTCCAGAAGTCCCAGACCATGTCTGGGTCCTTCAGGTGTGTCTGAGGGTTTCTCTTTTGACTGTGGATAAAGGATGGAAACTAAATGGAAAAAGAGGAAAAACTTTAAAAACTAAGTTTACAGGAATTACTGTCTTACATTATATGTTGACATATTATCATCATAAATGGACATGCACTATAAATCTAAACAGTCCAGTTCTAAAATTTTATATTATCAAACCTAAAATGAAATTTAGCCACCATATACCACTAGCACCTAAAGCACTCTAAAGCATTTCAAGTGTTTCACAGCAACAGACACAGACCCCGCGGACACAGTGCGCATTCACAACACCACTCGTGCCCAGGGTAAGGCCTCTTCGTCACCTCCAACACCCTGCAAGGAAAACCGGACCGCTCCTACTAAGCAATGAATCTTGAAATGCAGAATTTAAGCCGAATGGTAGTTATGGCTACTTCTTATAGAAAGGTATTAAACACAAATGCGTCTAAAAGAGCGACCCATCACCTCAAATCCTCAAAGCCTGTTTCCAGGCCCCTCCTCAATGCCAACCTCAGTGAACTCGTTCTAAATCCACAAACATCTGTAGAGTGAAAAACATGATGTCACCCACCAATATGGCATCTCTGATGAAGAAAATGGGGGTATTATTTCCAACGAGATCCCAGTTGCCATCCTCCGTGTAAAATTTCACAGCAAACCCACGAGGATCACGCACAGTGTCCGCCGAGCCCGACTCTCCAGCTGCAATGTGCAAATGGGGCATGAAGGTGTGTACACCCAGGGCTCTGCACCCCAGAGGTCAGAGGCCCTGAACCAGGGAACTGGCCAGCCGACAGCCTGGTGGCTAAGGTGGCTGGACCCCGCATGCCTGGCACAATGCTTGCCAAAATCCCAAAGGGACTGCAGTGTGACCGCACCCCACGGGTGGCGCTTTCTCACTTTCTCCCGCGCCCCCGTGAGTACACACATCCACTACATATTAAAAGGAAAGGAAGAAAAGAAACGCAGGCACCCATCCTTCTAATGCACTTCCTGAAAGTGAATTGGGTCTTTAGTGCCTGGGTTATTACTGCTACCACCCACCAGCTAATTTGATCTACAAGTCAAACAAAAGAATTAGTTGAGAGTAATAACAGAGTATAAATAATAACAGCTGGGAAATTATCCATTTAACATCATGAGATAACTTTGTTGAAACAGGTAATTAAAGGAAGAGTGATTCTGCAGGGGGAGGCAGCGGCGGGGCTGGGCTCCGGCTCAACCTCCATCTGCTTCACTTCTCGAGGTTTTGGGCCCCACGGAGCCCGACAGGGCGCCAGGAGCAGCCGCGCACCGAGTGTGAGGTGTAGGGCGACGGACTGTCACCACCACCGGCTGTGACCTGGGCAGACAGGAAGGACCCGCCTGCGGGGTGCACACACACACAGAGCACGTGGGCAGTTGGGCCGGCAGAGGCGGCAGTCCCCAGTGGGCAAGGTCCCCCCGGCCGTTAGCGGCACCGCGGAGGGAAGGCTCTTTCCCAACCCCGGGTGCGGGGGGAGGGGGGCCCGCGTACGTGGGGTTTCCTGAGACCCCACAGGCAGAGGTACGAGCGACTTCCTGTATGTCCCCACCGCCCTGCGTAAACTGCCGCCGCCGGGGGGTGCCCGGTTCCCGTCTCCTCCGAGGGTTTCCTGGACGGAAGCTGCGAACGCCAGGACGGGGCGCAGGCTGCTGCACAAGGCGGCCAGGGAGGCTCACCGACGGTGGAGAAGCGGACGGCGATGGGGGTCCTCTTCCCGACGTGCTCGAACACCTTTGCCTTGCAGTACTTGGTGATGTCGTGGGTGACCTCGAAGTAGCCAAAGGCCCCTGACAGGAAAGACGCGGAGCCTCAGCACCAGGCCAGCCCTCAGCACCGGGCCCTCCAGGCGACGGGAGACACCAGTGGCCCCGCGCCTCCTCTGGGAGCCCTGGCCAGGATGGCGGGGGGTGGGGGGCTGCCCAGACGCTGGAGGGTGAGGGGCGAAGCCCGACTGTCACTCTGCGCTCAACCGGGCACCACGCTGGGCCACAAGGAGCAGAGCGGGGGCTGGAGCAGCCGGGCAGGGCCGACAGAGGGGCAGGGCCGACAGAGGGGCAGGGCCGACAGAGGGGCAGGGCCGATCCGGGGAGCAGGACCCACCCGGGGAGCAGGGCCAACTGAGGGGCAGGACTGACCCAGGGAGCAGGGCCGACAGAGGGGCAGGGCCGACCTGAGGGGCAGGACCCACCCGGGGGAGCAGGGCCGACCCGGGGAGCAGGGCCAACTGAGGGGCAGGACCCACCCGGGGAGCAGGGCCGACCCAGGGAGCAGGGCCGACCTGAGGGGCAGGACCCACCCGGGGAGCAGGACCTACCCGGGGAGCAGGGCCGACCCGGGGAGCAGGACCCACCCGGGGAGCAGGACCTACCCGGGGAGCAGGGCCGACCCGGGGAGCAGGACCTACCCGGGGAGCAGGACCCACCCGGGGAGCAGGGCCAACTGAGGATGCAGGACCAACCTAAGGAGTGAGGCTGACTAAGGGGCAGGGCCGACCCAGGGGCAGGGCTGACCCAGAAGCAGGGCCGACCCAGGAGCAGGGCCAACGCAGGGAGCAGGACTCGGCGGGCAGGAAGCTCAGCAGGGCTGTGGAAAGAGGGTGGCGAGCAGGGCCAAGCGGAGGGGACAGGTCAGCACTAACAAGGACACCGGCCCCAAGGACACACTGAACGGCGACCAGGTCATGACTGAAAAGACACCGCGATGGGGGGCAGACCTCCAGGGCAGAGGGTGAAACGAGGAAGACCCAGCTTGAAGCACGAGCGAGCGAGCAAGCCCGCACCCGCCCTGAGGCTGCCCACGGAGCTCTCCCGCTCCCCTGCTCCCACCCTGTGTTCCGTTTCTGTTACGAAAGCAACAGAGTTTCACAAGGGGATGGATAGCCGGGAAGGGGAAATGACACGCCCACCCCCCAACTTAACCGTGAGCCGGTGTGCCAGACCCCGCCAGGGGCACACCTAAGGCTGGCCGCACGGCAACCCAGGCGCCTGCGTCTGCGCCTCGACTCCCCTTCGCTGACCTACACAACGAAAGACAGGCACGGCCCCTGACCCAGAACTGAACGACTTCTCCCAGATGGCGTAATGGTTAAGGTGCTGGACTCCCACGTAGTGGACTGTGCTTGGAGTCCCGGACCCGGCGGCTTAAAACTCACGCCAGGCACGTGTGCACGCATACCCAAAATCCCGAGAGGAGAATGGAAGAGAAGGGACTGCAGTGTGGCCATCCCCCCCAGGGTGTGATTTCTCACTTCCTGTCTGTCTCTCTGTTTCTCCAGCCAGAGCATGCACTCTATACCAAAAATCCCTCTTAAAAAAAAATAAAAAATAAAATGAAAGCTTTTCATGTACCGCACAGACTGAGAACAGCCACCATCTGGCGCTAACCCCACTGAGGTGTTTCTCTCCCAGGAAGGGGAGCTGGTGGCTCCATCCAGGCAGTGGCCGCGGTGTGAGCAGCCCCTGAGCAGCCCTCTGACCGCCCACGAGCGCGGCTCTCACCAGCCCCTGACCGCCCACGAGCGCGGCTCTCACCAGCCCCTGACCGCCCACCGCCCTCACCAGAGCGCGGCTCTCACCAGCCCCTGACCGCCCACGAGCGCGGCTCTCACCAGGACCGCCCACGAGCGCGGCTCTCACCAGCCCCTGACCGACTCTCACCAGCCCCTGACCGGAGCGCGGCTCTCACCAGCCCCTGACCGCCCACGAGCGCGGCTCTCACCAGCCCCTGACCGCCCACGAGCGCGGCTCTCACCAGCCCCTGACCGCCCACGAGCGCGGCTCTCACCAGCCCCTGACCGCCCACGAGCGCGGCTCTCACCAGAGCCCATCTCACCAGTCGCCCACGAGCGCGGCTGCCCCTTTGGCGTGCACGACTCGCTCGGGGATTCCTCTCGGTCAAAGTGAGCCATCTCGTCGGTGAACTCCTGCACGAGGAGGGGCCCGCGGGGCCCTGCGGTCATGGTGTTGAGCTTGTCTCCTACCGGGTTGCCAGCTCCTGTGGTCAGGACGTCCGGTTTCTACAGGACAGAAAGACGGAGTCAGAGCGCCGCACGCAGACACAGGTGCACGACCGCATAGACCCTCTGCGCTCTGTGCCGCCTGTGCCCGCAGCACTGAGACCCGAGCTCAGAAGCTGCAACGGCCGGGCGGGTCCCTGGGAAGCCCCGATGACCACCTGCAGGGACTCGCTCTGACAGCGGAGAATGGCCGGGCCTAGGGGCCCAGCACCTGCTCAGATGGGCTCTGGGCCCCACCAGAGCCCGTCAGGGAGCCTAGAGGGAAGCGAGCTTCACGCCGAGAGTCCGAGCTCACGGGGGAGAAGGTCCCAGGGATGCTCTGGGGTCCGCGCTCTCCTCAGACCCTGGAGTGCTCTGTCCCTGTTGGTATCTGGCGCCCTCCTGCCCGCGTTCACCGCCGCCCTGCCCGCGTTCACCGCCGCCCTGCCCGCGTTCACGTGCCACCCTGCCCACGTCCACCGCCGCCCTGCCCGCGTCCATCGCCGCCCTTCCCACACGTACGTGCCCTCCTGCCCGCGTTCACGCACCACCCATCCTTTTCAGGCGGTAAGAGACTATTCACAACTTCTCTTCGCCCAAAACCACCAAAGGCCTTTGTTGTCACGGAAAGTAAACCGTAACCGTTAGTGGTAAAGTGGCTTGCAGTATTCCTGTCTGCAGGTGTCACATGGCTCTGCGATGAGATGGCGTCCTTACCGCGACTGAGAACTAGTTTCAGACCGCCCACATCTCCAGTGTCAGCTGCATCAGAAGCCTCTCGGCGTCCCCACTAGGTGGGAGCCCCACGCGGCACTGGGACACTCTGGCCTCACCTCATCCCACAGCCACACGGTATTCTGAGCCCAGACAACGGCCTACCCAGTGTTTTCCAGTCCCTGGGGAGTCAGGAGAGGCGTGAGTGGAGCGAAGCGGAGCTCCCTTAGTCCTGGGACAGCTCACGGTGTCCCTGGCGAAGCCGTGCAACCCCACACGGTGAGGAAACTTGTCCACACGCCTGCGGCCCGGCGTGGCTGCCCACAGTGCACTGACGGTGTGCGGGCCCTGACACCTGCCTCCTCCAGGGACAGGCTAAGGAGCGGCGCGTCCTCAACCACAGGCTGGGAACCGTCTGAAAACCGGCACCGCATACAGGAGATCTTGGTCTGCGAGGCTGGCACCCAGCGCTCTCACCCACATGCCACCCCCGGGGGAGGCCCTGCAGCCCGAGGGAGCAGCAGGAGGCTGGCAGAGCCGGTCGGGTCTCCAGCTCGGCCGATTTTACCGATTTTATCATCTGCGTGGCCACCGGCATGTCACTCCCTCTCCAGTCTCGGCTTTTCTTCTGCAAAATGGGCAGAAACTACCTCCTGGCGAGGAGACGCGGCTCAGGGGAGCGAAAGGCACAGCAGTGCGCCGGGCCGTGCGCGGACGCTGCCACCTCGCCCGCCTCGGGCTTCCCCGGTAACCAGGACAGCGTTCACGCCTCCCAGCCTCCCTCCCTAAAACCGCATCAGGCGCTTGGAACCTGGCAGGCCGGGCCCAGGCGGCACGTACCGCCCAGACACACCACCCTCCCGTGCTGACACGCGCCCCGAGTGGTTTTCACAGTAGCGAACACATCAGAAAACACGAGACTGCACTGCTCTCCCCTCGTGGTGAACCCAGTCTCGGTCACCCTCACTGTCCACCGGACGCACCTGGAGCCCCAGGGGAGGCCGGCAGCTCCAGGCTCCCCGGGGGCTGGAGGGGCCATCAGAGAAGAGGAACGACTAAGTGACGGCAGGACTGGCGGCAGGGCAGGTGCCGGGCGTGGCTAGGATGGAATGAAGAGTGTCCTGGAGTTTCTAAATGAAACGAGCGGGTGGGGCTGGGCCAGGGAGCCGCCAGGCGTCTGCTGGAAGCCAGTAATCCGGAGGGATAAACAGCACCGACCCACTCACTGCACACGCCGGCCTGAGGAAGCTGCGCGCGGACACGTTAGACATGGGTCTGCGGGGCGCAGGTCGCGGCTAGCGGGGAAGGAGGGCTACGAGCGCCCTCCTCCCTGGAGTTCCCGTTTCTGTCTCAGTGAAAGACCATTCTAGAAGTAGAACATGGCCCAGGGTGCATGCCTCCCCAAGGGACACAGGAGAAAGCCGCCCGGGTGGGGCATGGTCGCCCCACAACCCCGGACCTCCACCCCCCTTCGCACTTTGGACCCACACACACGTGCCCGCCCGGTTTTTCAAGCCATCGGGGCCAAGACTGAAACTGCAGTCGGCACACGGGACGTCTCCCTTAACCACGGCTACGAGGTGACTCAGGGCCAGAACGCCTTCCAGACAGGATGGCTCTCCTGCCGCGGACGGCTCTAAGAGGGCTGTGGGGAAGGCGGGCTCTGCGGGCAGTGACACGCCGGCCCCTCCCGGGTGCCGGTCACCACGACCCCACGCGTGTCTCCCCTGACCTGCTCTCCCGCGCCGCACGAGGGCCGGGCCCAGGCAGCGTCTGTGCTGCAGAGAACAGAACATCACAGCTGCCTTCCCTTCACCAGTTCGCCTCCCGCCGTGCTCCTTTGCCTTCTAAGGCTCTGACACCAGACGTGACGCAGCACACCCACAGATGCAGCACCAGTGCGCGTGGGCTCCACGTGCAAATAAACCGAGCCACGGCCCCAGTGAGACGGCCAGGAAAGATCCTCTCCAAGGGGACGGGGGACGGCACAACTGCCTCCCCGCCCCACACCTCCCCTCAAAGCACAGTCATTCGTGAAGGAAACGTTTCTACGTTTAACCTCGAAATCCGACCAAGTACCTTTCTGCAGTCGTGCGAGGAAGGCACTGCACGGCCTGGCGGCAGAAATCGCGCTCCGGTGGGAAACACGTGCCGTGACCTCCCTCCCTCGCTGTCCTCCCGGCTGCACCTGGCCAGAACCAGCACACAGAGGAAGGCCCCTCCCGGGAGAAGGGCTGGCTGCCTCTGCTAAAATATTCTATCCAGTTTCCAAGAGTGAAGGGCCCTTCGTTCACCGCAGGTCCGAGAGTTTACCCGTGTTCTTCCAGTTTTGCTGGAGGGCTGGCGATGCCACGGCTCCGGCCTTCCATCCCCGGAGCCCAGAGGACAACTTCTCAACCCCTGATGACACGACGCAGGCCTGGCCTGCCCTGCCGCCGTCCCAGCAAAAGCTGCCTAAGGGCCTGCACTTACCAGCAGATGTGAGTGCCTGTGAGAGACCAGGGGAGGGCCGGCGGGCAGGCCCCGCTCCGGGAGAAAGTGAGTGGAAGCCGCCTCTCACGGCCCTCGGAGCCGGCTGCCACGTGCTGCTGGCCACAACCTGTTCTTGTTCAGGTCAACTCTTAAAGTTCACTGGTCACAGACTTTTCTCTCAACACATGCTATTTTACAAAAA
Source organism: Tupaia tana (assembly GCA_026018925.1). Taxonomy (NCBI): domain Eukaryota; kingdom Metazoa; phylum Chordata; class Mammalia; order Scandentia; family Tupaiidae; genus Tupaia; species Tupaia tana. The sequence continues at coordinate 996,527 of JAKSZU010000012.1, forward strand.
TTAATAAAAAATCAAAGAGCACCTAAAAAGAGCCACAGGAGAGGCTGAAGGGAGAGAAGGCCGAGAGAGCCGTGTCCACAGCACACGTGCCCCTGGTGGTTACGATGCCAGCCATCCGAGCTGCGAGCTGACGCAGGCCGGCCCGTTCGAAATACGCCTCCGTCAGCGCTCGGCCGAGGAGCAGAGGCCGGCATGCAGCACAGGCGTGCTCCGCTGACGGGCCAGGGGCAAGCCCTGCCGCCTCCTGAAGGCGCCCTAGAGAACACGGGAAGCCGCACTCCCGTTTAGGCCTGAATGCTGGCCTCAGCCTCATCACGAGCCTTTTTCTGTTTTACTCTCCAAATAGTCTGAGCATCGGAGGGTTTCCCTACACCATACCAGGGGGAAATTGCTCCGATCACCTTCTGGGGGAGTACTGTCTCCGGGCTGTACGTGCAGCCTCACCTCCGGACGCACGGGAGCGCCACGTTGCCGCACCTGGAGTGCGGTACTCCAAGCTCGACCGGCAAGAACGAGTGCTCGCTCCACTCTACCCACGGCCAAGGCAGCCTGCACTCAGCAATGCGATGCTCACACAGCACCAAGGGATGTGTCGAGGGATGGTGAAACCCAAGAGGGCTAAGAAAAAAGGGAGACTCTGTTCTTGAAAAGAACATAAGGGCCACTGTTGGTACCAACAAAGCACAATAAGGAAAGCTGTCTTGACCAATAGGTCTTTGAGGCCGCAGGGTTGACCACCAAGCACAGAAGGGAGGGACAGTGACTCCTTCTGGGCAAGGGAAGAACTGCAGGAGCAAGAGACAAAATTTCAGAATGATTCCAGGGAGTCCCAGAAAGAGAACTAGTGGGTAGTCTTAATTCCAGGAAAAATAGTAATAAGTAAAAGCTATCTTTTCCAAGGAAGATAACAAATGCTAGATTTCAGGGTCACACGGCTGGCCTCTGAGCACAGACTGGCTGAAGATCACTCCCCTCTCCAAGAGAATGTTTTCTTCTCAAGCAAGGCCACGTGGTATTACGTCGCCCAGAGTAAACACACCTCCATGATTGCTAGTATTTTTCCTTTCTTCTTGGTGAAGTGCCAAGTCATTCACTTTGCTATTTCAACATCTCCAACAAGAAATGGTCAAACATTGCTACTGGTTTTCCTTTTTTTTATTTGCTGAAGGAAAGGTGCACTCACCAGAGGGGCAGAGACAGAGAGACAGAGAGAGAGAGAGAGAGAGAGAGAGCAAGAAAGCACTTCGCAAGGAGCCTAGTCATGCCCGTCCCTTCTCCTCCACTCCTGCCCCGTCTCGGGCTTCGGGCACACGCGCATGCTCTCAGTGAGTCTCCCAGGCAGGTCCGGATCGCGAACGGCAGGGTCAGCCCTGTGACCCAGCTGCCCTAACGCCAAGTCACAGGCTGGCCTACTACTGGTTTGCAATAAATAATGTTTACAACAATCCTATCGAACATAAAACCTTTAAACTGTACTGAGTAATAGCTGTTGCAGAAGCGATTTCTCCGTCTTGAAGCTGCCCTCCTCCTGGGAGCTCTGCAGTCTGACCAAGCCGTTCCGTCTTGAAAGGCAGGGGTATAAGGAAGAGTGTGGGAAAATCAGCTCAAAAAATTATCACAAATGTAGAATATTCTTGTATCCTTTGTATTATAAGTTGCAGTACTTAGAAAATTAACAAAAATGAGGAGAAAATAAACAAAAATAAAATTTGCTTATTTTGCATTTTACAATCAGCCTTTCTTTTCTTACCTGAAGAAAAATTATGTAATCTAGATATTGCCCAAGAAACAGAAATGGAAGTGTACGCATTCGATTCTGTCTCTCCCCGTCCCCCAGTCCCCTACCAGCTGCGACCGCAGGTGTGGTGTGAACAGCTGAACCAGAGAGCCAAAACCGCAGTCCACACAGACCCTGTGTCACCTTGAAGCATTCGGCCAGCCCCAAATTCTCCGATTTTTAAGGGATCAGAGGCTACTTAATAAAACTGTGTCCCAAAGAAAGAGCCCGTGGCATCGTAAGTGGGGGTGACCACGCTCCGCCTAAGGTCCACTCACAGGGACTGGGAACATCTGCACCTTCACAGGGAGAGAGGGGTCTTCCCACTGCAGTCGCAGTCTCAGCCAGTCAGGCCCCCAGACGGGCGTGTACCTCTCGCCGATGTATTTAGAGAGAGAGATTAAAGATTGCTCAGTGGCTCTGCATCACACCACTGGCATTTGATCCAATGCCCACTTACAAAATGTATGCAGCTCCCACACACTTGTGAGCAGCAGCTCTGACCAGGAGAGACCCGCCGACTGCTTTCACGAGCGGGCCCTGGCTCCACGCGGGTACGCCAGCCCGCACCCACGCCTGCCCTGCATGGGACAGCAGTGCCCTCCGCAGCGGCCCCAAGGTGTAAAGCTCTTAGCAGTCCAGTTAGTGACCACAGAAACGGGAAGCAGAAGGGTGGGGATTGATACGGAGCTGCCCACTTACATGAAGGCGTTTACCGGGGGAGACAGTTACGAAAAAAATTTCAAATCATTACTGTCATAATCTTCTAAGAGAACCTTTTAATGTCAGAACGTTAAAAAGACAGCTTATTTAAAAGACATTACATCTGCCAGACAGGGCTGTTCGGGTCAGCTCCCTTGTCAGGGGGGCAGCGCAGCCTCCAGCCTCCCTCTCAGCCGGGTGGCCTGCAGCAGTCCTAGCCCAAGCCTGTGAATGGCTGTGACCTGGCCCCTCACCCCACAGACCCCTCCACACTCTCAACTGCTCTGTGGCCAGTGGGGATCCCCAGGAACATCAAAAGCCACAGGTGAGCGAGTGGGGGCTGCCTTCTGCTCGGGGCCTCCTCGGTAACGGCTGAGAGCAGAGCGCCCACCCCACTCCTTCAGCTCGAACCCCTGGGCATTACGAGAGACACACATTCTCATGCATTTATACCATCACACATCTGCTATTAGAGGACTTAGTCCACATGTGATTGAACTTAAAATATGGGCTACACGTCAATAATAAAAAGACAAACATCCAATTTTTTAAAGGACAGAATATGCGAACAAATACTCAAGAGAACATATACCAAAGGCCATCCCGTAGGTGAAGACACTACATTATCAGTTACCGAAGCAATGCAGATTAAAACCACAGTGAGTTGGCCCCACAGCCTGGTGGTTAAGGGACCAGACCCCACATGACCGAGTGTGGTTCAAATCCTGGCTCTGACGGCTTGAAAAACACACAAGAGCACGTGCACGCATGGCTCGAGTCCAGACTGGGTGGGAAATGAAGAAGGGATGACAGTGCAGCCACACTCCCAGGGCTGCTGGTCCTGCTCTGTCTGTCTCTCTGGGAAGCGCATATGCCCCATGCACGCAAGCACGCATGCGCATGCGCGCGCACACACACACACACACACAACACACACACACACACACACACAACACACACACACACACATATGCCCTCTGGCAATTACACACACACACATGCACACACACGCACATGCCCTCTGGCAATTACACACACACACACATGCACACACACGCACATGCCCTCTGGCAATTACACACACACACACAGGATTCCACTTCATACCCACCAGAATGACTAAAATCTAAGACTGACAGCACTAGAAGCTGGGGGAACAGAACAGCTGGGACTCCCGCAGCTCCTGCTGGTACATGCGCAACCACCCGAGACAAGGGCTCCATGGGCCTCGTAAACCTGGCTTCCCTCAGGACCCAGCAAACGCATTCCTGGTCCTTCCACAGAGAAAGAGGGCACGCCCATGACTGCCAATCAGGGTAGTGTGGAGCGGAGCTGAGCTGCCTCCAGCGCGCGCGCTGGTCCCCCGCAGCCCCAGCCGGTGGTATTGCACGAGGCAGCTGCTGCAGGTAGGGCCACTAAGCAGAGACTCACTGAGCCGAGTTAAGGGAGCCCCTAATGAGGAAGCCCAGCCAGGCTCAGAGTGCAGGGGAGTCCTTCAGAAATGAACAGATTTTGTTTTCTGAAAAATCTCATGACATTGCCCGCCTTTTTCTGAACCCACGAGAGGCCAGGAGAACTGCAGGGTGAACCAGGACCACGGCCCTGGGTAGGGAGAGTCCTGGCCCAAGAAATCGAATTCTAATCTTGACTGCCACTAGCTGGCTGCAGGCCCTCGATTAAGGCTCTGAGCATCTCTGGTTCGCTCTGATTAGGAACTCGTGTAAAACCCACCTCTCCCAGCCGCCTGGGTCCTGTAACAGACAGGACCAGGGGGCCATCTCCCAGGCCCTCAGGGGACCCAGGAAAGCCACCTGAGAGCAGGTTCTCTGCCCTCCAGCGTGTCCTGAGACAGCAGAGGCAGGGGCCTCGGCAGCAGCCCTCGGTAGGCCATCCTGAAGCCCGCTGGGGCCACGTGTTCTCATCGAACACAGACTCGAGGGTGCCCTCGGAGACAGTGCACCCCCGACACAGCCCGCTCCCCTCAGGCCCCCCCTTTCAGCTCTACAGGTAAGCGGTCTCTGAGCCCTCCCCACTGGGACTGGGGATGGGGGGACCTGGCCTCTCAGACTAGACTGGAATTTTAATGTCTTGTCCCTGGGGGCTCCTGGCCCACAGGCACACTCCAAGGGTATTCATTAAGCCCTAATGTCACATGGGCTCTTGAATGATGCACCCTGCTCAAAAACGCTGGGCTTTATGTTTTTAAGTGCAAATGAATAATGGATGTAAAAATTCCTTTATTTAGTCGTTTAATGCTGTGCAGACCTTATCAGTCTGTGACTGGTCTGGGGACAGAAGCCATTAGTATTATTTCAGGAAGGTCGAAGTAGCCTGCTCTCACTCCTCCCCCTTCCTTCCGTGCAGCTGCAGCTCTCCGCCCGTCCCAAGCGCCTCCATTCGGCCTTCTGCCTGTGACCTCTGTCCCAGCTGGCCAAAGTGCAAAATTCGGAGCCCGGAGCCCGGAGCCCGCGCCGTGCACGGCCTCACGCCCCAGGACCCCGACCTCGCCTCCCACGAGCGCAATGTCCCTCCGGCCGAGGAGGCCCGAGCGCAAGCTCGGCCCCGCAGCCGCCCCGCCGCCGCCCCACTTCCCCGACCCCCTTCTGCCTCCCGTGGAGGCAAGGTCCCTTCGGGTCGGCCCGGCGCGTGCTGGGCCGTTACTCGCCGGGCACCGGGCGCACCTGCGCGGCCCGCTGCTCCTTCCAGAGCTTCATCTGGTCGCTGGCTGGGTCCCGGCTGTCGGCCATGGTGTCGGGTCGGCGTTGCAAAGCGAGCTGGGTGCCAGAGCGCGCGTCCACCGGCTCCACAGGCGGCTGGGCTGGGCTCGGCTCTAGTAGGCTGCCCGGCCCCGCCCACCAGCCCCGCCTCTCAGGAGACTCGCCTCCTGATTGGCCGCCCTGCGCTCGGCGGGCTGCGATTGGAGCAGGCGCTGCCCGGCCCTGCAGCCCCGCCCCGCGCTGAGGCCGCTCTGGCTCCCGGGCTCGCCCGGCTGGCGGCGGGCGTTTTGCCGGGAGGGACTTAGCCCCGGCTGGGTGGCTTCGGACTGCGTGCTTTCTCAGCCCTCGAGAATCAGAAATCACGGGCTGGCTCCTCAGTGCAGAGTGGAGTTTTCTCGTACCTAGTGCGGAAACTACCGTTCTGCCCAGAAACGGACGGCACCTGTTGCCCCTTTTTCATTCTTAACTCACTGGAAGCATTAGGAGGCTAGGGTACTAATGGCTCAGTGTACTCACTCTGAACCGGCCCGGCAGCGGCTGGCGGTGAGACCCAGCCCTCTGCGAGGCCGCCGCGAGGGGAGCTTCCCAGTGCACCCCGCGCAGGCCCTGATCCGCTGCGCCGCGGGCTGGGACTGATCGCAGCGAAGACTCCTTTCTAGGGGTTCACACCCCGTGTGAAAAAGATAAACTTTAAAAAAAAATTTAATTATTATTATTTTAATTTACTATAGGGTATGTGAGCTCACCAAAGTGAGAAAGCAACCTGCCTCCTCCAGGACTTGAACTGTGATCAGCCATGTGACAGTTCAGCACCTTAACCTTTTTTTTTTTTTTTTTTTTTTTTTTACTTTATTAAAATACTGAGTTTATTTCACGTGTATATTTTTGTCTCCCCACCATTTCCATGTCTGACCACCACTACTACTGTGTCCTATCATAACATTCCATACATACTTAAAACCAAGCAAAGGGTGGAGTTCCATCTTTAAAAACTAAACAGGCATTTTGGACAACACATTCTTGGCAATAGAACCTGGACAACATTTATCAAACACGGTAGGGAAAGTTCTCACTCTGCATTATAAAAAGGACAGCCAGATATCAACTGTTACAGAAATGAAATAAGACGGAAAATTTTAACAAACTGTTTAAACTATTTTCTTAAAGAGACTTCCTCCACTGCCAGAGATCTTGAATAGCCTCCTGATCAGTCATCCGGAAGCAATTCTTGACATAATTGATAAACTTGGCTTCCACTTTGGGAAGAGAACCACCTTTTTCTATACTTGCTTGCATTTTTGCTTTAATGTCTTCTACAGAACTAGGTCCTTTTGGTGTTTTAGGTGTTTTTTCCTGTTTTTTGAATGATTCTTGACCTTTTGACCTTGGTGTTGATGGTTTTGAGTCTTTTCCGTTCTGGTTTGATTTTTGAGCATTTTTGCCAGGAGTATCTCGTATAGATTTCTTCACTGGAGCTTTTTCTTCTGTTTCCTCATCTTCAAAATCATCATCATCATCATCATCATCATCTTCATCATCGTCATCCTCATCGTCATCATCTTCGTCAGCAGCAAGTTTTACTTTTTTCTGTGGAACCTTGCTTCCACCTCCAGGGGCAGATCGCTTTCCAGATATACTTAAGAGTTTCACGTCCTCTTCCTCTTCTTCTTCTGACTCTGCATCTTCCTCCACAGCTACTAAGTGCTGTCCACTAATATGCACAGGCCCTGAACCACACTTCAACCTTAAGACCACAGGTGGTGTTATTTCAAAGCCCCCAAGGGAAACCGTTGGCTGTACAGACATTTTCAGTGTTGCCAGTGTTACTTTAATTGGACTGCCTTCGTAATTCATTGCCTCTGCTTCAACAATGTGCAATTCATCCTTTGCACCAGCCCCTAAACTAACCGTTCTTAAAGATAACTGGTGTTCATTTTCATCATTATCCACTTTAAAGTGATAATCTTTGTCGGCCTTTAGTTCACAACCGAAAAGATAGTTCTGGGGCCTCAGGGGGCTCATGTCCATGTCCATCGAATCTTCCATGGGGTGGTGACACGCACTTGGGTGGGCGAGAAGGCGGACGGAGGTAAACGACTACGGCTACCGAAAACAGCCGCGCAGGACGGAATCACTCCAGGGCGCACCTTAACCTTTTTTAAAAAAAGAAGAAACAGGGACCAGCAGATGGTGTAATGGTTAGCCACTGGACACCTACATAGTCGACCACAGTTCAAGTCCCGGTCCCAGCAGTTAAAACGCACGCCAAGCATGAGTGCCTGCGAGTCTGAGACCCAGAGAGGAGAATGGAAGAGAGCAGGTTGTGGCCAGTCCATCCCCTCTGGGGGGCGATTTCTGTCTGTGTCTCTGTCAGGTGAGCGCACACACCCTACAGCAAAAATCTCCCTCTAAAACTAAAACAGAAGAAACACTCTGAGACTTTATCTCAGTACAGATGGGCGTACATTTCCTCCTTTTCCAGAGAAAAACAACTTAGAGGGGTAGGCATGTGACTAGAAGCTGTCCTCCCTGGTCCCCTGCCAGGCCGACCTGGCACAGCTGCAGCAACGCGCTGCCCGGAGCCGTCTGGCCAGATCAGTAAGAATTTGGAGACGCTCTGCATCTTTAAGAGGCTATGTGGAAGAGCGCCGTGTTGAGTAATATGTGTACTGCTTAGTAAAATACTGGGCTGCTGACAGGTCATGCAATCACACTGACTTCTGGCCCTCGAGTTTACCTTTAAACACGGTAATACAGACATTGCCCCGTCTTTAAATTTAGGGTTCTCGGCTTTAAGTTTGGTTTTTCCAGTAGTTACAGTGGGTGGAAATGTCACGTGCTCTTGGTCTGGCAGCACGCGTCCTGGTCGTGATAGTCCAGCTGGCGGTCCTGTCTTCAGCCCCCGCGCCCTACCGCGCTCAGAAGGGCGCTGAGTGTGGGGCTGTGGGGCTGTGAAGTGTTCCACGTGCTCGCTGCCCGCCCAGCACACCACCACTTCCTGTGACTGTCCCGAGGAAAGCGACCTCCTCATCCAGAATTCGCCGCGCACTTAACATGTGCCAGGGACCGTTCTAAAGTTTGTGTATATTATTGGGTCTTCAGAAAGTCATGGCATATTTTTCCGTTTCTGAGCAAAAATGGATCATGACTTTTCCAACAACCAGTAGTTAGCCCTGTCACAACCCTGAGTCAGCCGCTCGTGGCACCCACTGTGGGTCGGGAAACTGAGGCGCGGGGCTGGAGTGACCTCCCGGGACATGCACAGCCGTTGGGGGCGGCCGCCAGCCCTCCCACCGTTAGAGCCCACGGGTGCTGAGAAAACAGGGCTGGAAGAGTGCTTCCTTAGCAAAGACAGAACTGACCAAGCAAGGGGAAGCAGGCCTGGGGCCGAGTGTCTCCGCGTTCACTCCGTAAACTCGTCTCGCCATCTCCTCTGCCGGTGTCTTTTCCATTACTCCCGGTTTGGGACCCCACGGAGCTATTGCAAAAGAAAGAGGAATGGAGAACCTACATGGCTTCTGACCTGGACATAGCTAGTGTTTAAAAGATGTGCGTATGGGCCGGCGGCATGGCAGTTAAGGATGCTGGACTCTCACATGGCTGAGCACGGTTCAAGTCCCAGACCTGGTGACTTGCTTTCTCAGTTTCTCTCTCTCTAGTCAAAACAAATAAATTGATAAATAAAATAATTATTTGAAAAAATATACGTGTTTGTAAGTAATGACAATGAATTTACATTGTACATGGATAAAATTTCTACTTGTTGACTGTATGACTATAAATTAATTACAGTTTCATTGGAAACACAGCAAAAATATAGGGCACGTGCGCTCACCAGAAAGAGAGAGAGAGACAAAGAGACAGAGAGAAATCACCCCCCAGAGGGGATGGCCACACCACAATCACTTCTCCTCCATTCTCCCACGCACACACACGGGCCTGGTGTGAGTTTAAGCCGCCGGGTCCGGGACTTAAACCACAGTCAACTACATGGGAGTCCAGTGACATAGCCATTATGCCAACTGCTGGTCTCAAATTAGAAACACTTAGAAATGAGACCTAGTTTAAGAACACTTGAAATCAAGGGGCCAGCAGATGCCACAGTGGTCAACAGGTGGGACTCCCACGTGGCCAGCCACAGTCCCAGTCTCAGGCCGGGGGCTGCTTTCTCACTTCCTTCTCTCTCACTCTGTGTTTCTCTCTGGTCAAATCAAAAAGTAATAATAATAATTAATAAAATCAAATAAATAATTCTTTAAGAAAACTTGAAACAAGATCTGTTTGACCCCTAAGGATACTCCAAGTCGTGGTTCAGTAAACAAATTTGGTCCCAGTCTTAGGGTTTTTATTCATATAAGCAGGAGTGTTTTTGTCAGTATCAAATAAAATTAGTATTCAGAAAATTGCTTTGTGGTCGTTTTTAAAAGCTAATGAAATAAAATGTACCGATGCGAACTGTCATTAACCCTGGGAGGGCCAAAGCGAGGCTTACGAGGTAGAGGTCCGTGCTGAGGAGAACGGGGTGGACGCTCAGCAGCCACCGTTATGACACATGTCCCTCAGGGACTGGAGGGGAGCCCTGCAACGCCTCCTTCCTCGCAATCACGCTTACGGAATTCGGGGCCGTTTTCAGAGGGCATCTGGGGCTCAGACCGTCTGAGCACGTTAGGCCTCGTCTGTGCTTGCGGGCACCAGTGCGCTCGGGGCTGGACCCCTCCAGGACCCTCACTGCTGTAAGACCTGAAGAGAGTCACCCTTGCTCAGCCCATTTCCCTGTGACATGGAGGTGGTGACGCCGTCTGCCAGGGTCCCCCGCTGCTGTGATAGGAACGATGACAGAAATAGGAGGGCTCACACAAGGTCGTGGGCCCGGGGGGCACAGGCCGGGGCACACTGCCACCCTCAGCTCCAGGCTTCCATCTCCGATCAGAACAGCTGCTTTGGGGCCGGTTCTGTAGCCTCCTGTTAAAGGAGCAGAATTCCACACGGCCAACCGGCCAACCGCAGTTCGAACCCCATCCCCGGCTTGAAAAGCATGGCAGACTTGTGTGAGTGTGTCCAAAAATCCTAAAAAATGGAAGGGTTTGCGTGGTGACCTCGCCCACTGCGAGTGCTCTCCCGGTTTCTCTCCCTTTCTCTGTCCTCTGTCTCTCTCAGAGGACAAGCGCACACACTCTCTGGCCATTAAGAAAGATCGTGGCCGAGACTGTGCTCCGCCCATGTGACCGTGGCCGCGTGCGGCCAGCGGAAGCGCAGAGCGCACGGAGCACGTGGCTGCTCCGTGTTAGGGCGGACGCGGGCGTGGACGCTGAGGCCCAGGAAGATTAAGTCACAGAGCTGGTTAGTGGGCCCGAGTGCGAAGCGGGCGTGTCGCCCCGGACGTGACACTTCAGCTCCTGCGTGGTCCCCTGTGACGAAGGAGGCAGAACTACAGGAAGATGGGGCTCGTCCTCATTCTTGGAGCCCAGAGCAGTGTCGGCCACCTCTAGCCCTGAACACCTGGCTGGACGGAAGCACGCCGGGCCACCAGCTGCAGGCCTCACGCCTCACTCCCACCGCGCTGAGAAAGGCCGCAGACGACGGCACTGCAGGCGTGTCTGGGGGAGAGCGGGTACGGCTGTGGACTGTACGCCAAAGCCATTGCAGGTGCAGGGACCCGTCACGTGGGACGGGAGCAGGCTGTCCTCGGGTCCCAGGCAGCAGGAGGTGTCCTGCGGCAGCTGGAGACACGGAGGGACAGACAGGGGAGACACAGAGGGACAGACGGGGGAGCAGACACCAGCACAAACCGCGGACGGCAGGCGGCTGACAACCTGCCCAAGGGATCTGAGAACTGGAGCAGATCTTCTTGCAAATATGTGGTACCCCCTCTCGGTTTTTTTTTTTTTTTTTTTTTTTTTTTTTTTTGAGAGGTTTTCGCTATAGGGCGCGTGCGCTCGCCAGACAGACAGAGACAGACATAGAGACAGAAAGCGAGAAATCACCCCCCAGGGGGATGGTCATGCCGCAATCCCTTCTCCTCTAATCTCCTCTCGGGATCTTGGGCATGCACGCACATGCGCCCGGCGTGAGTTCTAAGCCACCGGGTCCGGGACATGAACCACGGTCAACTACGTGGGAGTCCAGCGACATAGCCATTACTCTAGCTGCTGGTTCCCAACCCCCTCTCATTTTTTTAAAGAATTATTTCTTTCTCTCTCTCTTTTTTTTATTTTTAATTTTTACTATAGGGCATGATCACTCACCAGAGCAAGACAGAGAGAGAGAGTGAGAATGCGAGCCACCAGGTCCAGGATTTGAACCACAGGTGGTCATGTGGGAGTCCAGGGCCTTGACTACCACACCACCTACTGCTCTGGTCTCGTTATTTTTAAATATCGGGTTGTTAGAAAAGTCATGATGCATATCTGTATAGAAAAGCATAGAAAAATACGTCATGACTTTTCTGGCAATATATATATATATATATATATTACTACTTTAACATGTCCCTGTGTTTAAGAGTTCTCTGTTAAAGAAGAACTGTGTCGCCACCATGAGCCTCCTGGCCTGCTCTGTCAAGGAAGGCATCACTCAGGCTCATCCCCACAACGGTGCGCAGCCTGAATCGAATCACGGAGAAACCAGTGTAGACGCCTCCCGCAAAGTGGCCGGCCTGGGCTCTTCGAACTGCCAGGACCGAAGGGGCCAGCAAGTGAGCTGGGTCCCACGTGACTCCCTGCAGAGGCCCAAGCCTGGTGGCTTGGAAATGACACTGGCCCAGGTGTGGGCAGGCCCCAGTCCTGCCGGCACCGAGAAGTGAGGAGGGCTGCCTGCGACCACATCCACTGGAGGGTGCTTGCCCCCTCCCCTCTCCCTGTCTTCCTCTCTCCCTGGTGAGTACCTGGTAATTAAAAAAATAAAAGTCACAAACATACCGACAAAAGAACTGAACAGTTTCAAGAAGACTGCAGAGGGCCAGCAGTAGCATGGTGGCTGAGGGTCTGAATCCCACAGGGTTGACTGTGCAGTTCGAGTCCTGGACCTGGTGGTTTGAGAAACGCTCCACACACGTGTGTGGGCGTGCCCGAAATCCCAAAAAGAGGGAGAGATGGAGGGGAAGGGACTGCAGTGTGGCCGTCTCCCACAAAGGTTGCTTTCTCACTCTCTCTCTCTGTCTCTCAGTCTCTCTCCAGTGAGCCGGAGAGGCACACCATCAGGGTCGTCCTGCCACCATCCACCCCTGCCTCAGTCGGCATGTCCAGGGGCCAGGCCACAAACCCCGGACCTTTCCCGTGGGGCCCAGTGGCAGTAGTACCGCTGCGCCTCCACCTGGCCCCACCCTCTGGCAAAGTTTTTCAAAAAGAAGGAGAAAACTTGGGACTGCCAGGTGGCGTGGTGGTTAAGGTGCTGGACTCCCACATGGCCAACTGCAGTTTGAGTCCCAGACCTGGCGGCTTGCTTTCTCTCTCTCTCTCTCTCTCTCTCTCTCTCTCTCTGCTCAAATTGAATACTAATAAATAAATAAATAAATGATTCTTTGAAAAAAATAAAGAAAAGAAAACTAAAGAGACCTGCTGACTAAATACGGTCTTACTGAATTGGGTCCCAGCATGGGGGAAAGGTTTAAAGACTATTATTAGATCATTTATAAAATTTATTATGGGCTATAAATTTAATATTATATTAAGATTTAATTTCCTAGTTTAGCTCATTGGACTGTAGTTATTTAATGGAATGATTAGTTCCAAAAAAATACACATGGGACTATGTAGTGCTGAGGCAGCATGCTCTCTACAACACAAACACTCACATGCATGCACATACACGCACACACACCTGGACACACACATATGCATGCACACATACACATGCACACATGTGCATGCACACATGCATATACACTTGCACATGTGTGTGGACACACCCACACATGCACAGGTATATATGCATGCACATCCACATGAACATTCACATACACATGCACACACGCACATGCATGCCCACATACACATGCGCACACGCACACCCATGTGTACACGAACATGCATGGATGCGCACATGCGTGCTCACACACAGACACATGCACGTGTGCACACATGAACACACATCCGCATCCACACATGTACACGTGCACACATACACAGTGCAGGTGAAGGAGGAAACGACAGGCAGGCTCTGGGCGAGAGGCGGCCTGAGTTGCTCGTGCGGCTCTGTAACCTGCAACTTGGTGCTGCATCAAGGCAAAAACGCCCCCAGTGTGGCCATACTTCCGGGAGAGGCCGTGCACGCCTGGAGCCACCCAGGAGGCAGAAGCAGACCCAGCTGAGACCGCGTGCAGGCGCGAAGCAGCAGCAAGACTGAGGACAGGGACCAAGGAGGCAGAGGGCGCCATCAGATCCGACTCCGCCCCGTCACGGCTCTGCCTTGGGCCCGGGATCTCTGACAGGAACCAGGAGGAGAGCAGGGCAGTCAGTGAGCATACACGGGGCTCTGCGTGCACGGCTCTCCTCCCCCGTTCCGTTCTGAGCAATGTCACCCAGGCGGCCTTAAAAGCCCACCCTCCTGCTCCTCCCCCTTAGGAGTTGGGATGGCAGGTGCTGGCCACCCTGCCTGGCCCCACGTGACCGCCCTGTGTTTTCTCATATTGATACTATGCGTTTTGATTGAGCCCTCAGGTTGCCTGACAAAAGTCCTCTGGGCTTATCTTCCATTGTCACCTGGGTAAGCAGCCACTGGACAAAGAGCACTCACTCCTGACACTTCTGATGTGGTCTAACATTTTGAGATTAGCTCAGTAAACACCAGCTTCAAAACAGGCCCTGACTGGCCAGGAGGTGGTGTGCTGGTCACGATGCTGGATCCCACATGACTGACTCTACGGTTCGAGTCCCAGACCTGGTGGCTTGAAAACCACTCTGGGTGCTTATGCATGCGTGCCCCGAATCCTAAGAGGACGAAGCAGAAAAGGGGGTTGCAGTGTGGCCCTCTCCCTGGGGGGTGATTTCTCACTGTCTATCTCTCTCTGTTTCTCTCTCTCCAGTGAGTGCACATGCCATGCGGCAAAAACCTAAAGAAAAAAGGCCCCGACTTTCTGGCCGCCGTCGGTGGCGTTTGGAGCATGGCCTCTTTACCCATGGGACCCGCTGTTAGGATTAGAGATTGCCCTGTCCTCTGCCCTGTTGGCAGAGACCTCAAGGACAATCTTGACGTCTGAAGTCAGCTAAGGCAGGAAGAGCCCCCGCCTGCTCGGCCTCCGTCCTCGGGCGGGGCGTCCGTTACCCAGGGCCCCAGTAGCAACCATGGAGGAGGCTTAGGCCAGGAAAACATGACATTGGGGAGGGGCCGGGCAGCAAGCCAGCAGTGCCAAAGTCCAGTCCCAGGGCCCCTCGGTGCCACGTGGGACCCCACAGGGGCACCACTGGAGGAGGGTGACTCAGCAGTGGCCGGGCCAGCCATGGGCCTCACAGGGCGGGCGTTCCCATGAACTCCTTGCTTGGGGGTATGCTATACAAGGAAAAGCCAAGCCCCCTGTTCCTCTCACGCCTCTCAGACCCACCCACTGCACAGAAGCCAGTGACCCAGCGAACGAGACGGCACGGCCGCCCCCACATGCAGTCAGGCAATGCGGCCGCGGTGGCCCGGGAGGCCAGCCAGGGACAGGGAGGCACAAAGTCCTATTTGCCTGCGCCCGTATTTTTTGTCGTTTTGTTTTTTGTTCGGTTTTGTTTGTTTTTTAAAGGGGGCCTATGTTTACAGACAGAACTGAAAAGTGGACATCAGGGGAGTGCAGACGGGGCCGGGGTCAGGGCCCTGGAGCACAGCAACTGTGACTGCTCGACCAGGAGGGACGGAGCAGGACCTGGGGCTGAAGCTGGCGTCCCCCCGGGCTGGGGACAGATCCAGCCGGGAGGCCTGGCTAAAGGCAGGCCAGGGACGGAGGGAGGGGCACAGCCAGCTGGGGATGGAAGAGCCGGCCCTCGGCAGTTTAAACAACGGGACAGAGAGCGCGGGCACGGCCGAGCACCAACCTGAGCTAGAAACGGAGGACAGGGAGGGCTGCCGTGGCACAGCTGGGGGCGTGGCGAGGCGGGATTAAACGACTTCATGGGGCAGGTCCGTCCCGGGGCAGAGCAGTGAGGTCTGGCTCCTAGAGACCCTCTGCCCGGTGTGCAGAGCTGGCCGCTGACCGCAGAGGGCCGGGAGCCCTGCTCAGAGCAGCCCGGCTGAGGACGCGGCAGCACCCAGCCGGTTCACGGTAACCGCTCACGCCGCTGCAGGGAGGACTCTGGACGCAGCCGCCCGGCACCCGGCCTCAGGAGTCGGACTGCAGCTCACCTTGACCGGCCCAGGGCCGCTCGGGGCTCGCTCCCAGCCCCACCAGCCCCTGGCTTTTCACTCCCAGCAGAACTTCTCTAGGGTGTGTTCTGTTGCCTGGCAGGTTAAAAACAAAAAGTCCTGAATTTTTTTAAGACCTGAGGATCTTTACTTTTTTTTTTTTTTTTGTATGGCATGTGAACAATGAAGGTCGGTCGGGGTGATGCATGAAGGAATGAAGACCAGCCCCGAAAGCCCTGTGTGGAGCCCGGGAGGACGGCTAACTCCGCCCGGGGCCCAGAGCAGCGGCGGGCGGCTGAGGGTGCACACGGCAGCCAGGAAACCCATGAACGCCGCTCCTGGGGTCCCGCCAGCCGCCGCCTCAGTCTGCCATGGGGCTGGAAGGCTCCCTGCTGCAGTGGCACCCCCACCCCGGCACCCCGGCAGCTCTGTCCCCACGGGGCTGGAAGGCTCCCTGCTGCAGTGGCACCCCCACCCCGGCAGCTCTGTCCCCATGGCGTGGTCATTGCTGTCCCAGTCTTTGCGGCCCCCAGCTCAGGCACCCCCGTCACCGCTGAGGTGCCTACAGGATGGGGACACGCACCCCAGTTCACCTGGGCGCACGGTCCCCGGGACGTGGGCTTTCAGTGCTGAGAGGAGAACAGGGCAAACCAGGAGGGCCGCCCTACCACTGAGTGCCGGGCTGCCGCCCGCCTCCCCGCCCTCCTCTGGAGAGTCCGGGCACACCCGCACATGCCTGGAGTGTTTGGCAAGCCCTAGTTCTGGGCCGGGAACGCACACTCAGCCACGTGGAACCCGGCTGCCCCAACCACTCTGCACCCTCTGGCCTACTTAGTCTTCAATCAAAACAAAATGTCAATTGCTGAATGTTTTATACCTAAAACTTCGAATGTGATATAATTTACATACATGGAATGTATACACATATTATAAAGAATAGTAAAGTCAGGGACCAGCAGATGGAGTAATCGTTACGTTGCTGGACTCCCAGGTGTCGACCGCGGTTCGAGCTCCGGACCTGGTGGCTTAAACTCACACAGGGGCCTTTGGGCTGGAACCGCCGAGAGTGCTCAGTGGTCCCACCGGTACCAAGTCACAAAGCTGAGACAGACTTTTCTTTTTTTTCAGTAAAAGTTTTTGCCTTAGGGCACATGCACTTGTCAGAGAGAGAGACAGAGACAGTGAGAGGGAAAGTGAGAAATCACCCCCCGGGAGGACGGCCATGCTCAATCTCTTCTCCATTCTTGGTCACACACACATACCTGGTGTGAATTTCAAGCCGCCGGGTCCAGGTCTTGAACCACGGTTGGCTGTGTGGGAGTCCAGCAATGGAACCACTACACTATCTGCTGGCCCAGAGACCTTTCCTAAACTGTGAATAAGAAACAGCTATTCTAAAGGAAAGAGAATACCCTACCGCGTGCACAGTCCCGACAGCAGAACTGAAGGTGAGCCTCGTTCTAAAGCTCTCTGCTTCTGACGCTGGCTCCAGTGTGACTAAAAGCCGCCGCCGCCGTCGGGTCACGCGAGGCTGGTTAGCGAGGTCTCAGCACAGCCTCCGAGCGTTCGCGGAGGTCCAGGGCTCCGACGTGGGGTTTTGTTTTAGTTTCATCTGTTTCAGTGGCAAACTCACAGCACAGAAGATGGACGACCCTGAGACGTGCTTGTGTGGGGGGCAGCTCAGGGAGTGCAGGGAGTGGACGGGACCGACCGCGGAGCTCGGGGAGGGGGTGCCACCTGGCTCCTGAAGGCCAGGGACGCTGACGGAGAGCGGCCGCAGGACGCACGCCGTGGGGCAGCCAGGAGGCACGTGGGGACTCCCGTCTCAGCGCTGCCAAACCTGAGCAAGGGAGGACACGGTCGTGGTGACGCATCTCACAGCTTCCGGGAGAGGCAGCCCAGGATCCCGCGGCCTTCCCCGGCTCGAGCTTGAACCCTGCAGAGGAGTGGTCCACCTCGGAGGTACGAGCGTGTCGTGTCCTGAATGAGTTAAGCCCTGGACAGGAAAAGTGAGGACAAGAGGGTGTAAAAGCCTGAGGCGTGCAGGTCCCGGGAGTATGTTCAGGGAGAACAACCTCTGCTGCCCTCTGCCGGGGCTGGGCGAGGCTGGGAGGCTTTGCACCCCCACTTTCCCGGGGTGCAGCAGACCACGGGGCAGCCGTGCTCCGGAACATCCAGTTAGCCCGGATCTCGATGGGCAGGGCTCAGATGGCGCCTCGTCCGCCTGCGACAACAGGTCCGAGCCTCGTCTCAGCTTCTCGTGGGGCTTGGTCTTGTATCTGGACCCACAGAAACCTGATGAGGGGTGGTGATGGTGACAAATGTGGGGAGGGAGGGCGGGCGGGGTTGGGACTCACTGGCGAGGTCAAGGGCGGGCAAGGGCGGCCTCCATCCGTTGCCCCCAGTGACCTCTGCGGAGCTGTGGGGCCGTCGGCGCGGCCCTGCTCCTGAGTGGGCCAGGAGGCACCCTGAGCAGGGGGGAACGGCCGGGCCGGCAGCGTCTCACCAGCATCCGTGGGGCTGTCGCTGCAGAACTGAGCTCCCGTGGCCTGAGCTTGTGCTGACTTGTAGGGATAGAGCCTGAGATCTGGGTGGCGTTGAAGGCCACCCGGCTGCCGGTGCCGGCCTGGAGTGC
Organism: Tupaia tana; assembly: GCA_026018925.1. Taxonomy (NCBI): domain Eukaryota; kingdom Metazoa; phylum Chordata; class Mammalia; order Scandentia; family Tupaiidae; genus Tupaia; species Tupaia tana. The sequence continues at coordinate 1,014,675 of JAKSZU010000012.1, forward strand.
ACGCTGCGGTTTATCTGAAGCCCTGTGTGCAGGCGCGGGGTTCCCTGGTCACGGCAGGGAAGGACCAGCCGGCGGCAAGATGGGTAAGGCAGCCTGATCTCACACGGCTGACTCCATGGTTCACGTCCTGGGCCCAGCAGCGTGAGAAGCGCACGGGGAGCGTGTGCGTGTGCCCAGAACCCCCACAGGAGGGCAGGGGTGCGGCATGGCCGCTCCGCACTTCCTCCCTCCGCCCACTGCTGGGCGCGTGTGCTCTCTGGGCAACAGCAGTAATAACTCGCCCTCCCCCTCTAGCAGCGCTATCGCTTTGGGAAAAGCGGCCTGACTAAGCCGTAGGGCCCGGCAGCCCCCCAGTTCCTGGCCGGGACCAAGGCCCGCCCGCCCAGCCCTGCAATCCGGGTGCGCTCTGACCCCCAGGCTCACGTGCGCACTTCCTGACACGGGGACCCACAGCCGTAGGCGCTGGCCAAAGCCTCCGCCTTGTGTCAGGGGCAGTTGTGGAATAAACTTGTTTTCCACACGACTTTATTTTTAAAACCGGAGTCCAACGGAAATCTGAACCCTTGAGAAGCGGCTCCCGTGTCACTCCCCCGGACGAATGAAGAGGGAGACAAGCAGTGGCAGCGCCTCCCCTTCACACCACGCCCTGCCTCCCCGTGAGCAGGGCTGCTTCAGGCCAGCCTCGAGGTAGCCCAGAGGGCTCAGTGTCACCTTCGCACCAGCGACGCCGGCCGGACGTCTTGTCTCTGCCTGGGCGGGAAGGTCCCCAGCCCCGCGTGCCGACTGGGCATGTGGGGCTCACGGGGAGACCACCGAGTACCCTCTGCGGTTGCAAAGTTTTGCTTGGCAAACCGGCCCCACGGGTCAGCAGTTGAGCACTCTCACAGGGCAGATCCCCTGGCCAACCAGGGTTCGAATCCTGGCCCCAGCACGTGTGACTACATGCCTAGAATCCTGACGGATGGAGAAAAGGAGGACAAGGGACTGCAGAGACTCACCCCACCTGGGAGCTTCTCCCTCCCCTCTTCTCCCGCTTTTTTGGTGAGCACCCCCCCCCCCCGCAATTAATTTATTCATTCATTTTAAACCTTTTTCTTTGTAAAGAAGACCTGGGACTGGACAGTGATGCAGTGGTAAAGGCACTATCCCACGAGGCTACCCACTCGGGAGGTTCCGGTTCTGAGCTGAGGCCTCCCTGGGCCCTGGAGGCCCCGGGTGCACAGGTGCCGGGACCAGGCTGGGGCTGGGGCTAGGGCTGGGTTGTGGGGCCAGACCTTGTGGGGGATCCTCGCTCGCTCTCACTCTTTTGCTCTCTCGCTCTTTTCTTTTTAAAAGAATTACTTATTCAATTGTATTTATTATTATTATTTTATTAGCATTTGCTATAGGCATGTGCATTCACCAGAGAGAGACAGAGAGAGAGAGAAAGTGGGAAAGTGAGCCACCAGGTCCAGGACTTGAACCCTGGTCGGCCATGTGGGAGTCCAGTGCCTTGACCTCCACGCCACCTGCTGGCCCTGTCTCACTCTTTCATAGAATAAGTGAGTAAACTTAGAAAAGAAAAGGCAGACCCAGGAGAAGCCCTAGTAATACAAGCACTGAAGGGCCAGGGGGAGTTTAGGCCACACCAGGAATGGGAGACAGAGAGATGGATGGGAGAGGGTGGGGAGGGAGGAGACACAGACATGTGGTAAGGACGGCAGGGCCCGTGCGGTCTGTGCGGTCCGAACCCCAGCCCTGGCCCCAGGTGAGGGGCCGGCAGGTGGCGTGGGGTTAGAGCGCTGGACTCCCACGTGGCCAACTGAGGCTCAGGTCGACCTGGCGCTTGCTTTCTCATGTTCCTTTCTCTCTCTCTTCTCTGTCTCTCACGCATGTCCTGTAGCAAATGTAAAAGGTAACAATAATCATAATAACACGTTAAAGTAAAGAAAGGCTAAACACCCCAGATGTTCACATGTGCCTCAATTCTGACAGGAGGGAGAGGGAGCAGGGACTGGGGTGTGAACGTGCCCCTTTGAGGGGTGCCTCTCCTTCTCGGGAGCGTCACTGGGCCTTCCTGAGAATTCGAGCGTCCCTCGGGTCCAAGTGTGAGACGGCTGCTGGTGTCCCTTGCCGGCCGCGCGTCCCAGGGCACTGGCAGCTGCAGCTCACCCCCGGGGCCTTCTCAGGCAGGCCCAGTGACACAAAGCACGCCGAGCACGCAGGGTGTCCTGCTTTCCGGCTGAGGGGCGGCCATCGTGCGGACACTGAGAGCCGGCCAGTGGTCTGTGTTTCCACGTTCCCCGGAGTGTCCAGGCCCAGTGACGAAGCCGTGGTCCCGCCCCGCGTGCCCACACCCACCTGCTCTCTCCACAAAGCTGCCGGGCCCTGCTCACCTGAGCGGGGACACGTTTGTTTCGCATCTCGCTGGATTTTCTCTCCTATTGACTATGTCCAGGGTGGGACCCAGCTGGGCAGGTTGACGACAGGCTGGAGGGCGTCTGTTGGACTGCAAATGGCAGGAAGCCCAAACCACTGCTTTAGTGATAAAGCCTGGCTTTGTCCTGCAGTGCAGGGGCCTCACCGTGCGCGTCAGTTCTGTCTACCCGCTTTGGTTTACTCCACCTAGCATCTTTCCTGGACACAAAGTGGCTGCAACTGCTCCGGGCTGTAAGATCATCCCCACCATTCAGAGAGTGATTGGGTGTCAGCTTTACAAGGAGCAGTCCTACCTTTTTTCTTCATTCATGATAGAGTATCTGTACACAATGAGAGAGAGAGAGAGAGAGAAGGGGAGAGGGAGCGAGAGAGAAAGGGAGAGAGGGAGAGAGGGAGAGAAGGAGAAAGAGAGAGAGAGAGAAAGAGGGAGGCAGAGAAGGAGGGAGGGAGAGATGACAAGAGAGAAGGAGAGAGAAAGAGGGAGAGGGAGGGAGGGCCGCCTCCAGACCCATCAGGAGCCCTCCCAGCACTGCCACCTGTGGGCAGCTCGCGGTTCAAATAAACCTCCAGATGGCTCTGAGATTTGGGGCCATGGGACGTCCGCGGGGACACTGGGCAAGATCGGGGCCACTTGCTGAGCACCAGGGACAAGTGGCAGTTTGCAAGCGCCCCTGAGGAGGTGCACGGCGGGCACCAGCACTCAGGCTCGGTGTCGGTGTCCCTGCAGGCCGGCCGGGTGCTGACAGCGGGTGGGAGAGCCTGGTCCCTAACTCCTGTTACTGGGGAGCCGGGGCCCACCGGCTGCTGACGGGCGGAGAGGGCGGGCCTCAGAGGGAACAGGGGTGAGGTTACGGCGGACACGCGGGCCGGCCTGTGCACGCCGCAGCAGTGCGGCCCGAGCGGGCACAGGCGTGTTCACGGCCTCAGGGCGCGTTGGCTCTGCCGCGCCGCTGTCGCCAGCCAGGAACTGCCCCGCTTCCTCCTGTGAGGTTCGGGGTGAGGCGGCTCTCCCGAGGGAAGCTAAGCCCAGAGCTGGCTGCGCTCGGCGAGGCCGGGCAGCGGGCGAGCCGGGCGGGTCCTCGTGACAGTGTGTCTCTTGTTCACAGCCCCCGGGGCGTGCGGACTCACAGCCCTGCTGGGTGCCGCCTCACAGGTCCGGCCGGGACAGGCGAAGGCTGACACCAGGAAGCTGGGTCCAGCGTCCTCCGAGCCACAGCGCGGACCTGGAGGTAACCGCGCCTGGGTTCCAGTCCCGCGCTCCCTCCCACGGCAGGCTCCACACGTGGTGACCTCGGCACGAGAGGCCGGGGCCACACCCACAGCCCCCCCCTCCCCCCGCACGACGCCCGGCCCTTGGCTAGCCCGGTCCAATCAGAAACTCGGACGGGCTGGTCGCAGGCAGTGGGCACCATCGCAGGGAGGACAAGTCTCAGTGGGAGACGCCCTTCAGTCCCCTGTGGCCACCCCTCATCTCAAGCGTGTGCTTCAGGTGAGCTGGTGCGCCCCCGTCCCCGCAGACACGTGGCTAAGCCTGGCCCGTCGGGACACTTCCACCAGCTTGGGGACGCTTTGGGAGAAACGCGAGGCCGCAGAACCAGCGGCTGCGCAGTCAGTCCCGCTGAGAAGCAGACCCAGCTTCTGTGCAGCTCGAAGCTCAAAGCTCGGCGAGGTGCTCTGTGGGCAGGGGTGGTCGTCCGTCCCCACGTGAGGAAAGGGGAGAAGGGATGGAACGCGGCCGCGGGGCACCGTGAGGAGGCGAGTTCCCCATCGCCGCAGGCCACACCCGTGCCAGTGCTCTGGCTGAGGGACGGCGCGCTCCTTTCCGGCTTACGTCCTTCTCATCTGTAAGGCCTGAGCTAGTCCGCTAAGCCCGTTCTCACACTACTTTGGCCCAGGGCACTCTTGTGCCCCGGTGGTTACACCAGCGGATCCCACATGGGTGACCACGTAGTTCGAACCCCAGATCTGGCATCATGAAAACACGCCAGGCGCTCGTGTGCCGACCCCGACAGGATGAGAAACGAGGGGAAGGGATCGCAGCATGGCTGGGTCCTGCTGGGCACCTCCTCCCTCTGCCTCGCTCCGGCAGGCACACACACCCTTCGGCAAGTAACACACAGACAAATAAATACAAACACTCACGCTAGAAGACAGGCGATCTCCCAATTCATTTTCTGAGGTTGGCATGTAAATAGATTGGGGATGAGCATATGATCATTTTTATAGTGCAAAAAAGGGACTCAACGTTCTATAATTCATTAATCATTTTTTTAAAGTTTAAAAATCTGGGGACAGGGCCAACAGGCAGCACAACAGTGAAGGCAGCCGGACCCCACGTGGCCGACGTGCGTTTTCAGGCCTGGACCCAAGAGCTTGAAAAGCACACAGAGCAGGTGTGTGAGGGCCCAGAAGCCGGAGAGGAGAGGGCGCAGAGGGGTTTCAGGTCACAGGGGCCATGCCCGGGCGGTGTCTCACTTTCTTCTCTCTCCCTGGTGAGTACACAGTCCATAGCAAACTAAAAATTTAAATAATTAATTAATTAATTGATTAAAATCTGGGTACAGAAAAAAGAACCTTAATTGGATAAAGATCTCAAGACAATTAATGCCACAGTGAACAGCTGACTCAGCGAATCTCTGGGAGCTTCCCCCTCCAGGTGGTGGATGGCAGGAAGGTGACTCAGCACGGCCGTTATCCTGCATTGTTGGCGGACCGGAGGCCCTGGTGGTGCGGCAGAGAAAGGAGAAGAAGGAAAACCAGCAACTGGAAAAGAAGAAAGGAACACCGTTTTTAGAGTATGAACTCATGTACATGGAAAGTCAGAGGAATTGCACCTCCGCGTTATTAGAACGGGAGATGTTAGTGAGCTTGCTGGGTATGGAGACGGTAAACTCAAACAGTGGATTTCTTTCTTTTTCTTTTTTTTTTTTTTTTTTCTACAGGATATGTGTGCTCACCAGAGACAGAGACACAGAGAGAAGGACCCCCCCCCCCGGGGGACGGCCACACTGCAATCCCTTCTCTTCCATTCTCCTCTTGGGGTTTTGGGAACACACACACGTGCTGGTCTGTTTTTCAAGCCACCAGGTCTGGGACTCGAACTGTGCAGCAGGTCACGTGGGGTCCAGCTGCCTTAACCTCCACACCAGCTGCTGGTCCAAGTAGCATTTTTGTACAAGAAGCAATCAGAAAATAAAAATTTGTACATGATGCAAATAGCACTACAAATAACAGTATCCTCAATATCGCGTGCCTGGAAATACATCATCTTTCAAAGTCTAAGACCTCCACCAGAGTTTCAAAACATTGTGGAAAAGTGGAATTAAAGCACAAGTTAATTGGGATGCATAAAAATATCTTTGAAATTCATGCATACTTTTTCATACTACATATTGTCTGTGAGCATTTTGTACTTGAGCTAGTTTTCGGCTTGCTGTAAGGCATGTGTGCTCAGCAGGGAGAGACAGAGAGAGGGAAAGTGAGTGGCCGCCCCCGCTCCCTCCGGAACGGTCTCTGGTGGATCGGATCTTCGCCACGCGATTTTTATAGCTGGAGCTTCTTTGTGTCAGATTCCGATGTGGCTGTCGAGGAGTGGGCTCTCAGGTGTCTTTAGTGTCAGCTAGGTTGGAGAACCAGTGTCTTTTCCAAATGAGTCTGTTTTCATACAAAAAGCACATTACCTACATTCCGAGGGGAGAGCAGGGTGGGGGTGATTGCCAACACGTCTCGAACCTGCATCTCCCGACGCTCCGTGCGCTGTTTGCCCAGTTCCCGGCGCCGATCTGTCAGTCCTGAATTCGTTACCTCCGGACTTGGGATGCACGGCTGAGTAATTACAGCCGCTGACCAGAGCTGAGGGCGAAGGGAGGCGTGCCGGCGAGCAGGCGGACCACAGCGCGAGAAAACTGCCTCGGAGCACCTCTGTCCCGCACTGCTGCAGTCCAAGGGGCGTGAGGAAGCCCGGACGTTAAACCACCCTCAGTCTGGTCCCCTCCAACGCTGCGCAGGCCCAGCCCTGTGCCTGTGCCTCCAGGACGCACCGCTGTGCTCACGGATCAGCGCACGCTCACTTAGAGAGACGGCAGAGGCACACCGCAGCCAGCCAGGCCGGGCAGTTCACTGCACCCCGGAGCTGCGATGAGAGAGTGCGGATTTCGTTCTTTTCCAACAACAGCGGGATCAAGACATGCACGTTTTATAACCTGCCTTTTTCACCTAATTGCTATGAGCATATTTCAAGATAAAAACTCTATTTCTGCAAGCCCAAGTTTAACAGGCACGCACGCTTTCACCGTAAGAATACTGTGTCACGGTAGCACTCTGCCACCCTAGACGGCTAGCTGTCCCTGCGCTGTGCTACCGCAAACAGCTTGCAATGGCGTTTGGTTGCTGAAGCTCTGTGCGCATTCTCACGTCCCTCCTGCGACCAGAGGCAGAGTGACACAGCTCTGAGACGGGCTCACAGATCTTCCCAGCTCGGCGGGTTCTGTCGTCCTAGGGTTTAGTCCTGTCCCTGCAGGCACTTAAACTTGGTCAAAGGTGCATGTGATGTGAGTCAGGGCAGATGAAGAGATTCCAGCCTTTGTCCCCTGCACCAAATAAATAAATAAATACAACTAAAAGCATAAAATTACAACCCCCCTGGGAGCGCTTCAGAGCATATTAGAAAGGTGCTGCAGTTCAGTGGTGCACAGTGGCTGAGGCAGGCCCACAGAGACAGGCAGGGAGCGCTCGGTCCGCACTGCCCTTCGCCCAGGCCAAACGTCGTGGCGAGCGGGCATTCCCCACCCAGGACCCCCACAGCCTTTGCCACCCAGGGCCACGCACTGCGGAGGCACTGACCCCGGAGGCCCCACCGCCGCTGCAGGCGGTCCTGGCACCCAGGGGAGGTGAGGGCCCTGCAGTGCACAGATGCCAAGGCCACCGTACGGTGAGGACAGCCGGGGAGAGGCCCTGCGTGCAGCCTTGGCAGCGTCCTGCTTGAGCCACGCTCCCTGCAGCTTTTCGACTGTGGCATGTTCTTTTTTTTTTTTTTTTTTGGAGAGATTTTCGCTATAGGGCGCGTGCGCTCGCCAGACAGACAGAGAGAGACATAGAGACAGAAAGCGAGAAGTCACCCCCCAGGGGGGATGGACTTGCTGTAAGCCCTTCTCTTCCATTCTTCTCTCAGGATCTTGGGCATGCACGCACACTGGGTCACACGCGGAGCCCACAGCTAGAGAAGAGCCCGTTCGCAAGGGTCTTGGTGCCCGGAGCTATGTTCTGTGGCCGAGAAACGTGTGTTTTATGTGAGACTCAGTAGCGCTCACACTTAGTGGGCCCCCCACGCACTGCCCCAAACTACTAGGCTGTAGCCAGCAGGCAGAATCTGGGGGTGCTCCATGTTCCCATGTGTGAAATTGGTTTAAAAAATATACTGGGGGGGACCAGCAGTTAGCGTAATGGCTATGTCGCTGGACTCCCACGTGGTCGACCATGGTTCGCGTCCCAGACCCAGTGGCTTAAAAACTCACGCCAGGGGCGTGTGTGTGTGCGTGCCCAAGATCCCGAGAGGAGAACGGAGGAGAGGGGATTGCGGCATGACCATCCCCCCTGGGGGGGGGGGTGTGATTTCTTGCTTTCTGTCTCTCTGTCTCTCTGTCTCTCTCTGTCTGTCTGTCAAGCACACGCGCCCCATGGCAAAAAACCTCTCCAAAAAAAAAAAAAAATACTAGAGACAGTGGGGCCAGTAGGAGTGGTTAAGGCACTAGACTCCCACATGACCAGCCACGGGTCAAGTCCTGGACCCGAGGGCTTGGAAATCATCCCGGACACACGTGCGTGAGTGCCCAAAATCTCTGGAGGATGGAGAAGGGATTGGGGCATGGCCTTCCCCCCTGCGGGGTGAGTTTTAACTTTCCCTCTCCCTGTCTCTCTCTCTGGCAAGTACACATGCCCTATGGAAAAAACGTTAAAAAGTACTAGAGATGATGACAGTAAACCGGGGTCGTTGTAAATTCATCATTACAAAAGCTGGGTGTTGGGTACATGGAGACATTATAAAATTCTTTGTGGTATATATCTGAAATTTTCAGTAATTAAAAAAAACACCGAGACTGTGTACTACCAAGATAATTCCCTTAGAAGGCAAAGCTGAGTTAGTCATCTGGTCTCATCCCGTGACGACCACGCTGGGTTGACAGAACTGTCTGTCTCAGGTTCATCTGTGAGACAGGGTCACCTCTTCCCTCCCAACTTGCTCTCTTACTTCCATTATGAGCCCCTTTTTAAAAGGATTAGAATGGGAGGGGCCAGCAGACAGCACAGTGGTTTCGTCGCTGGATTCCCACATGGTCAACCATGGTTCAAGTCCCAGACCCGGTGGCTTGAAAATCACTCTGGGTGTGTGTGATCCCAGGAGGAGAGTAGAGAAGGGATTGTGGCGTGGCCATTCCCTGTGGGGGGTGATTTCTCAGTTTCCCTCGCACTGTCTCTGTCTCTCCAGTGAACTCACATACTCTAAGGCAAAAACCTTTCAAAACATAGAGGACTAGAATGAGACTTAGCTGTAACACGTTGCACACTCCACGGTGCGAGGCGCAGTTGTACTCAGAAGAACTGTATTGAAAAGAGCACCCGGACCACTGTGGGCTCTCCCAGCCTTTTCCCCGGGAGCCACCTGCCATACCCCGTCCTGTGCCGGGGCCGAAACCATTCCAGACACGGCACCATGCTGCAGGGCCCAGAGGCAGCTTCATGTTTTGGAAAGACTTAATCAACAGGAATAGTTATTTGGCCCACATCTGTCCCCTCAGGAGCTTAAAAACTTATGTTTATTTTTTACTTTTTCCAGTTACTTCCATAAGTGAAATCTTTTTAGGTGAGAGTTTGCAGCAACATGACCTGGAGCGCCACCTGCTGGTCACAGCTGAACCGCCTGGGCTTGCACATGGGCCACCACCCAGCACCTGACTGAGGTGTGTATCATGAGGGAACGTCTCTCCACAATCTAAATGATGTATAGTGATTTAATGGATGAATAATAATTTAAAATGAATAAAAAAGTGGTAAAAAAAATAAAATGAAGATCCCCTGGCTCCGGGCCTACTGAACTGAAGCCCCGAGGTCGGGAGCCGGGGACTTGAGAGTCAGCACTGAAGGCCAGTCTGGGTGCTCTGAGCTCCCAGACTCGCCTGACAAGAATCGTCTGGAATGCTTGTTTAAAATCCCTTCCCGGCTCGCGTCCAGGCCCGGGAGCGCCTAGTGTGTTAGAGGCACGCTCACGGAACACCGGGGGCTAGCGTAGCACTCAGCTCTCCACCGCCCTGCCTGAGTGGGAGAGCGCCACGGCGGGACTCCGGGACCTGACTGCAGCCCGTCTGGGTGTGGGGTCTGGCGCGTGAGCACAGCTAGGTCACCCTGGGCCTCTGTCCCCTCCAAACCTAGCCCACCCCCAACCCCGGCCCTTACGCCCAGCTCCGGGCGGGCTTTGCCTCTGAGATGAGTGAGCGACTCTGTGATGCCCACGGCCTAATGGGGAGGGCTTCCCCTCGGAGACCCCAGTCTGGTCTGCTCTGTCAGCTTCTAACCTGGGCCTGCACCTCGCTCTGCGTCCCTGTCTGCAGACCAGCGTCCTGGGGTTGGAGCTGCCTTTGGTCGTGGCAGGGAACAGGCTCCAGCCTACAGGTGGTGACCCGGCCCGTCCTCGGCTCCGTCTGCAACTCCTCCCGGCCCTGCCCAGCACAGCCCGAGCAGACCATGGCTGCGGGTGGTGACCCGGCCCGTCCTCGGCTCCGTCTGCAATTCCTCCCAGCCCTGCCCAGCACAGCCCGAGCAGACCACGGCTGCCGTCCTGCCCTTTGGAGGGCAACGAAGAGGCCCGGTCACTTCAGTGCAGTCCTTTGGGAGGTGGTGGGGCTGGCTCGGTGACCGAGTGGGAAGGGAGCTGGCTCCCACGGGGCTGCCCACAGTTTGACTCCTGGCCCCGGCAGCTTGAAATACACGAGGTGTGTGTGTGTGTGTGTGCACATGCGTGTGCAGATCCCAACAGGACGGGGAGTGGAGGAGGGTTGTGGCGTCACCACGTCCCGTTGGCTGCTTCCCCCAGCCCCTCTCCGGAGAGCGCACATGCTCTCTGGCAATGAAGACAAGTTCTCTGCCCAGCTGAGCCCGGGGTCGGAGGGGGTGGATGAACCACGAATGGAGCCCAGGGTGCACTGAGGCGTGTTGTGAACTCGGAGGAGACGCGCGTCCCGCCTCGTCCTTCCCTCGCAGACCACCCTGAGGGCACCCACTCCGTGAAGTGCTCCGAGGAAGTTCTCGAGCTTCTCCCTCTCCACACCATGTCGGGGCGCTTCATTTCGAACGCCCTGTGTTCCCCTTCAGTTCCAGGGCCAGAGCCAGCACCGGGTCAGGAACGGGCTGGCGGGCTGCCCCACACCCCGCCCCTCTCTGGACAGTGGAGTGCCTGCGGCCCCAACCACAAAGCCTGCCGTCCAGGGCATCGGTGCCCTGCCCAGCTCCCTGCGTCCTGCAGGGCCTTCCCACCTGCCCCGTCCCCCCAGGTGCCCCAGCTTGTGGGGTGAGTGATGCCGGCCCGGCCCGGGGCTTCCGCAGCTCTGCAGAGCCCCGGGCTTCCCTCCGGGCAGGTCGTCAGAGGCTGCCTGCACGTGAGTGAGCAGCGACGCACGGCCGGGACCCGTCCCCGCACCCCCGTCCAGCTCTCTGCTTCTGTGCGAGGTGGTCGAGGGGTGTGAAGACCGTTGGGGAACGCAGGCGCGTTCTCAGCATGCAGTGCTCAGCACCCCAGGGCCACCCAGACAGCCGAGCCGCCTCAGCCGGGGCTCGTGCGCTCCTGCCGTCCTCCTGGGGGCCCTCACCGGGCGTGCTAACCTTTGCCCTGGGCTGTTGGTGCCCCGATTCTGAGATTCGGTCCAGAACAGCGAAGGGGGCCCCACAGCAGCACGAGAGGACTGGCTTGAGCACCTGCTGCCCGCACAGGCCCTGCCCTGGCCCCCAGGCCCAACAACTGCATCCCTGTCTGTAAACAATTGTTTCTGTCTTCCAGGAAAGAAGGAGACTGGGGGTGGGGAGTACACTGACGGGGCCCCGCTGCCGTCCTGCCCGGCCTCAGCCAGCGGGACCACGGGCACACACACATGCAAGTGCAATGGGACAAGGGGCACACACACGTGCACAACGCGTGCGAGGCCGACGGGGCAAGGGCCGACCCAGGGCCCGCCCACATGGCTCCCGCACTGCAGAGTGTGGCAGGGCCACCGCGCCTCTGTGGCCGACCTGAGCCCCGTCGTGACTGGCATCCCCAGTTCTGTCCTTGCGGTTCTTCCTGGCCTCCATCCCAGGGTTTGACCCCGGGACCACTCCCGAAGGCCGGCTGCCTGGCCCCAGGACTGCCGCCTCCCAAGGCTGGAGGCTCTGTCTGCTCTTCACCCAGCCTCCCTCCACCAAGCAGCCTGGTGTCTGCGGAACTGGGTTCTGAATCTGACTGAACCCCGAGTCTGCAGACGTCTGCATGGGTAGAGGGGAGACAGAGGGAGGGAGGGGAGAGGGAGCGCACCTCCCAACAGGGCCTGGTGGCACCACGACCCCTCCTCCACCCCTCCCCCCGGTGGGATTTCAAACACACACACCCAGCGTGTTCTCCAAGCCTCGGGCCTCGCTGCTGCCGTGTGGGGTGCAGTCTCCTGGCCACCAGGCCACTGGGCTGGCCCTGAGTGCCTGTCTCTCGCTCTCATGGAAGAAATTTTTTAAAAAACTTAAAAAACTGGGGCCAGCAGGTGACGTGGTGGCTAAGAGTGCTGGACTCCCACATGGCCAACCGCGGTTCGAATCCTGAACATGATGGCTTACTTTCTCACGTTCCCTCTCTTTCTCTCTCATTTTCTTCCTCTCTGGTCAAACAAAAATAAACATAAATAAGTTAAATAAAGTAACTCTTTAAAAAAAACTTAAAAACTAAATGAGGACCAGGCCCATAGCCAAATGGTTGGGGGGTCGCCCCCACATGTGCAGTTTGAATCCTGGGCCAACAGCTTGAAAAACACGCCGGGCACATGTGTGTGCATGCCTATAATCCTGGCAGGGGGAATGGAGGAGGGATTGTGGAGTGACCGCGCCCCACTGCGATGTGTTTTCTTCCTCTCTTTCTTTCTTCTTTGGAGAGATTTTTTGCTATAGGGCGCATGTGCTTGGCAGAGAGAGACAGAGACACAGAAAGTGAGAAATCACCCCCTGGGGGTGGCTACGCTGTAATCTCTTCTCCTCGGGATCTTGGGCACGCACGCACACATACCTGGCATGAGTTTTAAGCCACTGGGTCGGGGACTCGAACCTCAGTCGACCACGTGGGAGTCCAGCGCCGTAGCCATTACACCACCTGCTGGTCCCCTCGCTCTCTGTCCCTCCGTCCCTCATCTGTGTCCAGCTAGCACATAGACCATTTGGCTATTACGAATAATTGCTTGTTCAGTTCAACGGGACATAAAGCTTAGTTCCATGGTCACACTAGCAGCATTGCCACTGAGCCATGGCCGCTGTGGCTCTCGGCGACTGGACCGGACAGCACAGACAGCACGTCTTCACCCCTGCAGAGTGCTCTACCTGACAGCCGCGCCAGAGAAACGCGAGGAGAGGGTGACTTCGTCCCCCGGAGTAATGCAAATTTGTACTCGTCTGACCGCGCATGCCCCAAGGTCCTTACCAGGACCCTCACTGATCGGGAAGCACTGGGCCGCCTGGGCCTGCAGGGGTGGGGCAGGGCGGTGTCAGCGCCTCCTCCCTCAGCATGCGAGTTCCCTGCGAGCCCGAGAAGGCAGCCGGTCTTTCATCTCGTCAGGTGTACTCATCTGCGTGTCCACGTTTTTAATCCTACCCCTCCTGTTCTGCACACGCCGGCCAGGTGAAAGGACGGAGCAGTAAACGAGGCCGAGCAGCTCCGTCCTCCTGGGGCTTGTGTTCTCACAGGCGAGAAGGATTTAATAAACAGGCAACGTTCTCCATCCTACGCGTTTTCTTTTCTTCAATAAACTTCAGGTCTATTAATATTTCTCTAAGGCTGAGTTATATCATTTTCTGGCTTAAAACGCTACCATCGCATTCTCTCCTGGCCAGAGAGCTGGCTGACATCACTTATAGAAGTTAACGCCGTGTGTGTGCACGTGTGTGCAAGTGTGTGCACATGCTTGCCAAGTGTGCGGAGCTGACCTGCAAACCAAATAGAAGCCTGGCCGCGCACCACAGGGAAGGCCATAATCTGTCTTCTCAAAAGAGAGTTATGTCGCGACTGAACTTCAGAGCTGGCTCATCATGCCCTCGAAACTCCAGGCTGCTGTTTCCAACTCTCCCGACGGTTCTGAGTTCTGTAAGGCACCCTACGAAGACCAGGGGCTCTCCCGAGTGAAGTTCCAGGAGTTCACCCCGACAGCCGCCTTCGTGTGGATGTGGCATGGCCATCCTGGACCTGCGCCCCTAACGCTCACCACACCGGGACGTGCCTGCGCGTTCGCCCTGGCGTTGCCACGCTGGTTTTGACTTGCCTGGCTGCATGGCTGCTGTCTCTCTTCGAAGATTATGTTTGGGCCAAATCTGACTCGAGCGTCTTCTCTTCCTCTGCTAGTTTGCATTCCTAAACTTAAATGCGTCACTGCCGGGTTCTCAGCGAGCACACGCGTGTGAGCAGCCAGGCCAGCCCTCCCCTGACTTAGTCTTGTTCTGCTTGCCAGCCCCAGAGCGACTGGAAGCCACTGTCCATTTCTAAGGTGGCCGGACAGGTCTTTTCCCAGCGCTGTCCTTGTCTTTCTCCCACGTGACATGAGACACAGACACACCCCAGGTCTGCTTGGTACCTGCAGTCCTCCAGTTCGACTAACAGACCTTGGGAAAAGCTTGAAAGACAAGAGCTCAGGACCAGCAGTTGGTGTAATGGCTACGTCGCTGGACTCCCATGTAGTCGACCGCGGTTCAAGTCCCGGACCCAGTGGCTTAAACTCACGCTGGGCACGTGTGTGTGCGTGCCCAAGATCCCGAGATGAGAATGGAGGAGAAGGGATTGGGGCATGGCCATCCCCCGGGAGGGTGATTTCTTGCTTTCTGGCTCTCTGTTTCTCTGGAGAGCCCACACGTGCTATAGCAAAAACCTCTAAAAAAAAAAAAAAAAGAAAGAAAAAGAAAAAGAAAAGAAAGAAAGACAAAAGCTCTGTAATTTTTTTAATAAGTTTCTAACCTCTACCAGATTTTTCCATAAGAATTTCTTTCCTGGACAAAACTGAAGCTTAAGAATTACAAAACATTTCAGTATTTGCCTCTAAGAGATAAGAATATTCAATAAAATAGCAGCACTACTATCACCACATCAACAAAGGGACGGCCATTTTCTGACAGCGTCCCGAGTCCTGGTGGTTTCGTAACGTCCGACGTCAGTGCCGTCCGTCTTTAGGAAGCAGAACCCAAGTGAGCTCCACACCGCCCAAAGGCTTCCCCACGCGAAGGCTTCCTCTGCCTCCTTCTCTTCCAGCAGTGCTCAGCGAGGAAACGGGCTCTTTGCCTCGCATTTCCATGGCTGAATTTTTTCTCTTTTTTGAGATGTTTTTGCTATAGGGTATGTGTGCTCGCCAGGAAGACAGAGAGACAGAAACAGAAAGTGAGAAATCACCCCCCCGATGATGGCCACGCCACAGTCCCTTCTCCTCCATTCTCCTCTCAGGATCTTGGGCACGCACGCACACGCACCCAGTGTGAGTTTAAGCCACTGGGTCCGGGACTCGAACCGCAGTTCGTTAAATGGGAGTCCAGCGACATAGCCATTATACTAACTGCTGGTCCCTCCGCTGCTCGCCAGAGACAGGAGAGCTCACTCCCTGGGGGGATGGCCACAGCACAGTCCTGTCCCCTCCACTCTCCTCCTGGGATCCAGGCCATGCATGATGTTCAAGTCGCTGGGTCTGGGACGCGGGAGTCCAGCACCTCAACTACCACCCCACCTGCTGGTCCCCTCAGGGTGCAGTTTCCAGCATCCACAGGAACGGAGACAGGCCTTAGGCTTATCTTTACACTTTAACCTGCCTGGTCATTGTTTTAGAGATTTTTGCCATAGGGCACGGTGCTCTCTATGGAGAGATAGACTGAAAGCGAGAAGTCACTCCCCCAGGGCGGGGGCGGGGCCATAGGGTAGGGTAGGGGTGAGGGGGTGGGAGGTAGGGGTGAGGGGGGTGGGAGGTAGGGGTGGGGGGGGTGGGAGGTAGGGGTGGGGGTGGGAGGTAGGGGTGGGGGGGTGGGAGGTAGGGGTGGGGGGGTGGGAGGTAGGGGTGGGGGTGGGGTGGCCACGCCTCCATCCCTTCTCTGCTCTCCTCCCAGGATCTTGGGCACCCACGCACCTGCGCTGCAGTGAGTTTGAAGTCACCAGTCCGGGACTCAAACCGTAGTCGACCGAGTCCAGTGACGTAACCATGAACCCCTTGCTGGTCGCCGTCCAGACGCTGAGTATGTCAATATAAACGCCTTCGCTCCTTTCAGTACCCGTGGCCTTCGGGATTCCTCTTTCCAAGGCTGGAGACGAAGGGGGCCGTCCTACACTTGACTCCGACAGCCACCAGAGGGCGCCGTGCCCACGGTTCTGGCCGAGCGCACCACAGGGCCCCGGACCCCTCGGTGCGCGTCCCGACCGCCTGAGCCTCAACACGGATGACCGGTCCCGCGTCTGCGCGACGGCGGAGCTGAGCGGCCCCAGGCGGCACCAGGCGGCGGCATTGCGCACAGAAAGCCCAGGGACAGGCCGACCTCGGCGTGCCCAGCGACAGGCGGCGGCCCTGGGAGAGGCCCGTTCCCTTGGGGAGAGCCACCAGGCCTCCGCTCTTCCGCGCCCCGCGGCCGGGTGGTGCCGAGGCCCGGGAAGCGGCGGGCGTGGGCAGGGGGTGGCCCCGCCGTAGCGGCGGGCTCGGGCGGACAGTTCCGGGAACACACGCTCGGGACAGGGCTAGGCGCGACTCGGCGGTGGCGCCCACCCGCGCCGGGTTCGCAGGCGGACGCCGCAGCCGCCCGCTCCGAGCGCGGGCCGGGCCGGGGCCGCAAGGTGCTTCCGAGGGCCGGGCGGAAGTTGGGCGCCCAGCCCGCGGCCGCGCCGGGACAGCTGCGCGAGAAACTAAGCAGGCGGGGGCGGCGGGCGCAGGCCGCCTGGAGCCGGCAGTACCGGGCCCGGTTAGGAAGAAATTCGGTTCGGATGGAGCCTGGATGGCGACGTGAACACGGACGGGGCTGGAAGAGGAGCGGGAGCTCCGTTCGCCCTCCAGCCCCGGCGTCTGCCCTCGGAAGCTGGAGAGGTTGGCGGCGCAGGAGGTGGGGCGCCCGCCTCGGCCCTCCGCGGTCCGGGATCTCGGGCCCCGCACCCGGCCCGGCCTGGCCCCGGGAGGGCGGGCGCAGAGCTCCGGCCTTTCTTCGGCGCCGCGCCCGGGCCCCGCCCCGCCCCGCCCGGGCGGATCTGCATAGTACCGCCCCTCGGAGGTGATTGGCGCAGCCTTGCCGTCGCGCCTGGTGATTGGCCAGCCGCGGGTTATTTGCATGCCGCCCGGCCGGGACCCCGCTGCGCCCGGGCCAGGCTGCTCGCAAGTTCGCTGCGGCTCCTACCCGGCTGGTCCCGGCCCTGCTCCGCCGCCGCCGCCGCCGCGATCCGCGGGCTCCTTGTCGGTGGAGGACGGTCTCCGCGCGAGGAAGGTCGAGGTGGGCGCGCGGGAGTGCCGACCCGGAGCAGCGCGGCGGTTCCCGCGGCAGCTTCGCGTCGGGGCGCCGGGCCGGGGCTGGCGATGCGGCCGCCGAGAGGAAGCAGCCCGCCCGGGAGAGCCTAGAGCTTGCTCGGCCCGCCCGGGGAGGCCATGGAGGTGTGAGCGCTTCTCGCTCGGCGAGGCCGCCGGGCCGGTTCCCATGGCCGGGACGCACAGCTCCACCCTGAAGACGCTGGAGGACTCGACCTTGGACTCCGGGTATGGGGCCGGCGACTCGTGCCGATCGCTCAGCCTCTCGTCGTCCAAGTCCAACTCGCAGGCGCTCCACGCCTCCGCGCAGCAGCACCGCGGGGCGGCCTGGTGGTGTTACTCCGGCTCCATGAACAGCCGCCACGACAGCTGGGACACGGTGAACACGCTGCTGCCCGAGGACCCCGAGGTGGCCGACCTCGTCTCGCGCTGCCCGCGGCTCCCCGAGCTGGAGGAGTTCCCCTGGACAGAGGCGGACGTGGCCCGCGTGCTCCGCAAAGGCGCGGGGGGGCCGGCGGCCGCCCCAGTTCTCGGCCGAGGCGGTGAGGCGCCTGGCCGGGCTGCTCCGCCGGGCGCTCGTCCGAGTGGCCCGCGAGGCGCAGCGCCTGAGCGTGCTGCACGCCAAGTGCACCCGCTTCGAGGTGCAGAGCGCCGTGCGCCTGGTGCACAGCTGGGCGCTGGCCGAGAGCTGCGCGCTGGCGGCCGTCAAGGCGCTGTCGCTGTACAGCATGAGCGCCGGCGACGGGCTGCGCCGGGGCAAGTCGGCGCGCTGCGGCCTCACCTTCTCCGTGGGCCGCTTCTTCCGCTGGATGGTGGACACCCGCGTCTCCGTGCGCATCCACGAGTACGCGGCCATCTCGCTGGCCGCCTGCATGGAGAACCTGGTGGAGGAGATCCGGGCCCGGGTGCTGGCCAGCCAGAGCCCCGACGGCGGAGGGGCGGGCGGGGACGTGTCCGCCGAGGCCCTGGAGATGGCCATCAGCAACGACGCGGAGCTCTGGGGCGTCCTGCAGCCCTACGAGCACCTGGTCTGCGGCAAGAACGCCAATGGTGAGTGCGCGGCGGGCGAAGTCCCCGCTTCCGGGAGGGAGGTCTCCAGAGGGAGCGTCCCTCTCACGGTGGAAGAGTTGTTAAATGGCTCTTGCTACAGATTGTGGAGGGTAAAGTGGTTGATCTTCACCCTGTTCTGGCGTCGCACGGTGTCAGGGGCTGCTCGCTGATTGGGTAGAAGTTGTGCCTCCCGACTGAGTGCGAAGCTTGCTGCCCTGCCGCTGCCCTGGCTCTGGACTGGGGCTCCCTTCCTCCCCCTGGCTCTCAACCCGGTCGCAGCAGCCAGAGCCTTGCAACTGCGACGCCAGCCTGGGGCAACCGGAGGCCCACAGCCTGGCCCTGCACCTCCTCGCTCGGGGCTGAAGGAGCCCAGAAGCAGCTCCTGGGGGGGGGGGGTCCCCTAACTGCACCCACCTCGGCTCCTGACCCCCTTTCCAGAAAGGGCTCCAGGGCCTGGTTTTCCAGCTGCCCTCCACCTGCGTGATGACTGAGACGCCTGTCCTTCAAAGGTTCTAGCCCTTTAGGCTCCATGGCGGAGCAGGGACCTGTTCTGTGCCACTAGGGAAGGGGCGTGGCGGGCGGGCGCCTGTGGGGCAGGGAGCCCTGGGTGGTGGCACTTCTCCAGGGCAGCATGGCCTCAGAGTGCCGCCTGAACGCTGCGTCTCGGCCTCGGTGAGGTGAGGGAACACAGGCCACTACCTGCCCAACTCCGTGCTCAGGACCGGGAGCCACGGCTTATGCGAAATGTACAACACTCAGAACCTTTGTGGTCGGACTGAAAGGGGCACGGGCAGCTTTCTGTGGCCAGTGGGTAGACAGTGGACGTGGCCAGGTGTGTTTGGGGGCGCGGAAGAGGCCAACATGCAGTGTGGTACCGCGACACCCGCAGCCTGATAACCCTTCCTGCCACACCGGGAGGGCGTTCACTCAGCGCGCGTGCGTGTGGCCGTAGGTGGGTGCCCGTATAGCACCCCTCCCACGGAGGGCACGCCCGGTACCCAGCCGCTCAGCCCTCTGCCCAGGAGCACACAATATTAAGTGGCAGAGGCTCCAGAACCCAGCTTCCGGCCGCCGGAGGAGAGGAGGCCGCTGTTTCCGTGAGCGCAGTTTCCGAGGAGGGCAGTGGGTGTGCGGACTGCATCCGGAGGCAGTTTCCCAGCACGGGTACCCTGACACGCCTGGGAGCACAAGCATTCGCCTTTAATGTCCTCCTCTTGGGTCAGAGTGGAGGCCAGTCTGGAGTCTCGGTTGATGATGTCACCACTGGGAGCTTCACCCTTCGGGTTGGTGGCATCAGAGTTGGGGCGCTGGCTCCGGGGGAGGACGAGGGGGGCAGGGTCTCCCCATCCAGGTGTCATAGCCCGGGGGAGAGGACGGCACTTGGACGAGGGGCGGCCCAGGTTGAGCTCCAGTGGCGCTCCTGGGAGCAAAGCCGAGGCACACAGGCACGCTCAGTAAAGAGCAGCGGTCAGTCAGCCTGGGCGCCGGGGGCTTGGCGCGTTCCGGCATAGAAAAACACGTCCCGGCTTCTCCGACACCGGATCTTACTGAGCAGCGGTCACAGTGCTGGGGATCAGGTGTGTGAAGGGGAGAGTCCTCTTCTCGTGAAGCTGATACTCCAGTACAAGCGAGAGATCAGCCAGACGACTTCCTCTTGGTGGGGTTGTTAAAACTGCTCCCTATGGGGACCAGCAGTGAGCGTAATGGCTATGTCGCTGGACTCCCACGTAGTTGACCGCAGTTCAAGTCCCGGGCCCGGTGGCTTAAAACTCACGCCGGGCGCGTGTGTGTGTGTGCCCAAGATCCCGAGAGGAGAATGGAGGAGAAGGGATTGCGGCGTGACTATGCCCCCTGGGGGGGTGATTTCTCGCTTTCTGTCTCTACATCTCTCTCTGTCTGGCGAGCGCACGCGCCCTATAGCAAAAATCTCTCCAAAAAAACAAAACCTGCTCCCTACGCAGGGATGGGGGGGGGGCCTCCCGCAGAGCCGGCCCGGCGCGCTGACGTTCCTCTTCAGTCTGCCCAGCCTGAGGCCCCGGGAAGAGCACCTGCCCCAGGTGCCCTGAGAATGCCGAGTGGCCAGGAACCGCTCACAGCAGGTGTCATCTCAAGGGCTTCCAGCCAGAGGCCATTTCTTCCCCGGGGCTAGCACTTTTGGGGGCTTCCTTACAGGAAAAGTGGGGTTCCGGTCCCCTGATTCGGCCTGTTCCCCACCTCCCCCAGCACACTGCTTGTTAAGTTGAGGACGCCAAGACCGCGGGACTTTCCTGTGACGAAACAGCCCCCGGGTGCTCGGAGCCAAAGGGTCTCCTGTGCGCCCGGTCTCCGGGAGGCCCCTGCGGGTGAGGTGACCATTCGCACCGCCCGGGACGGGACGCGGTGCTGGCTGCACAACGGCGGCTCATTCAGGCTCTAGCCCGAGGGACTGTTTTGTAGAGGAGCCATGAATTTGTGTCTGAAAGCTGGCCTCGGGGGAGCAGCGGTGTTAGGAAAGAAAGGGGGACCCCACCTTCACTGCAGTGCGAGTGCCCACGCAGCACGGCCAGAGGGGGACGGCTGAAGGCCCGCTGGGATGGCTGTGAGGGGAAGCTAGCCGGCGAGGGTGCCGGGCCTGCTGTCCTCCCTTTAAATGACACACTTACTGTCGCACAGCTAATTGTACGGCATGGGCTCGGCCGCCCACTCAGCTTTGTGGGGCTCTTAAACTTTTAGCGCCGTCCAGCCCGGGCTCCCGGGTCCGATCCGTCATCCCGGTCCATTACTCAGTGCTGGCCCAGCCTGAGATGGGTGATTGAAGTCCCGTGATGTTTACAGCCCGAGGACCGGGGGTGACATGCGGTTGTCACTCCTGTGGTGCTGGTGCCGGACCCCTGGGCCACTGGTGGGACCAGGCGTCTGCATGCCTTCCTGGGGGAGGTGGAGAACCCGCCCTCGGTTTATCAGCAGAGCTGGCAGAGAGGAACGTCCCCTCCTTCCCCGCCCTGCTCTCGGGAAAGTCCGAGCGTCTGCGCGGCTCTGTTTCTCACTAGGCCTTCATGGGCACCGTGGCGTTCAGGAAAATCCTCTTCAACTTCTAGAGTCTCAGCGGACTGGTGGGACAGCGGGGGGTGTTCTTGTCACAAAGCAGTGTCCAGGACGTTCCCCAAGGGTCAAGGCCACCTCTGCTGCTTATCTGAGTGGCCTGGGGCGGACTTCTGAGCCATCCTAAGCCTCGACTCGGTCATCTGTAAAATGGGTGTAATGCTGGTACCTGGCTCGGAGGGTTGGGATGAGGAGCGAGCGAGATCCAGAGTTACACGTCGTGGCACACAGGCACGCTCCGCGGGGTCCAGTCCAGTCAGCAGACCCCGGGCGTCGGGGACTCGGCCGCATCCTCGCACAGGGGACAGAAAAGGAGGTCCAGACCTCCCCGACCGCTGTCTGCTGAGCCGCGCTCACAGTGCTGGGGAGGCGGCGTGCACGGGGAGGGGCCTCGGCTCGTGAGTGTACGCCCCAGCGTGAGCAGCCAGCAAGAGAAAACCGACCAGTAGGATTTCTTAGTAAAGTCACTAAAGAGGAGAAAAGAAAAGGCCAGGGTAATGGAACCATGTGGCTGGGGGTGAGACGGCCGTGGAGGGAGGCCCCGGAGTCCGTCGGGAACGGCCGTCACGTCACTGCTCGGGACCTGGAGGCTGGACAGTGACGAGGTTTCTGAATCGTTCGGTCACTTGTCAGCTGAGCAAGTCTCGACAGCTCACTTGCAGCTGAAAAATCAAAGGGTTACATCTAGGGCAGGGGTAAAGACTCTTCCCCTAACTGCAGGAGCCATTCCGCCAGGGGACCGCAGCGTCTGCCTGAGTGTGGCCCCAGCCCTAGCTGAAGAGCTGCCCCTGGTTTCTGCAGACACAGGCATGTTCTGGAATCCCGCCCTGCTTGTCTTCCCACCAAGCAGTGAGCGTCGGCACCTGCACACTCAGTCTAACCAGCACGGGTGCTTCGCGAGTTGAGCAGACAATGGCGTACCCCTCCGACGTGGTGCACCCCACGCCTCTCCTGGAGGGCAGAGGTGGCATTTTGAGGCAGGCGTTTCAGGGGCGTCACTCGACCTTCCGTCCGTGTCCCGGCAGCGCCCCACGGTGGCTGTGGTGGTAATGAGAGTTAGGTGGTGGTTACGGCCCGGCGTGCGATGCCGAAGCGGAGGTTTCACAGTGCAGTGTAACGGGCAGCAGGTGCGCGAGGCAAAGCGTCCTCAGGGAGAGCAGCACGGCCAGCCCTGTGGCCCGCTCTTAGGGGACAGGTCCACGTGGCTGATGGTGTACAGTTTGAATCTTGCCCCGGGTGGCTTGAAAAGCAGGGCGCATTTGTGCGCACCCAGGGCCCCGGGACGGGGACACGGAGAAGAGATGATGGCGTGGCCGTGCGTGTCGGGGAGCTTCTGGTCCCTGGAGACACACACACCTTCGGTGACTTTGTAAAACTGAAAGGAGCAGGCGTACCAGGGCCTGTGTCCCTGAGGGAGCTGCTCCCGGGCACAGTCTCGTGGACAAGTTGTCGGAAGAGGTCCTGGCTGTGACCCAGCCCAGCCACCTCCCGGGCCAAGGTTATCCGCTGCGAGCCGTTCCCAGGCTGTGGGGGTGGCACGCAAGGCTCTGACACCAGCTAGACACCGTCCGCGGCTCTGTCCTCTCCTCCTCCGCTCCCCGCCGCAGCCAGGGCAGGGCTGCTGGGCCCCTGTGCACGTCCCAGGGCTGTGGAGAGGCCTGCCTTCCCCTCCGCAGCCGTACTGGGTGCCCCTAAAGCTCCAGTGTCTGGGAGGCCCTTGCTCCAGGAACCCAGAATCCGCAGCTCAGGAATGGCCGTGCCGGGCAAAGCCTTCTTGCTCATGGTTGTGCTTCTCTTAGAACCGCAGGATCTAAATCCTCAAGGAATGGTGAGCGCGGCCCCTCCGCTGAGCCGGACTCGGCGGCACTGCAGGCCAGCACAGCCGTGCAACCGCAATGAGGGCCGCCTTCCCTCCTCCGAGGAGCGTCCTGCTGCTCGGATGCCTGGTCTAGGCCGTACCCTGGGCGCCGTGGCTTCAAGCAGCCACAGTGCTGCCCCGGGGCGGGCTAAAGCTTGGCCGCTTGGGTGACGGAAGAGCTCGGACAGCTGCTGTGGCCACCCGAGGGGAGACATGTCCAGCCTCTTGACTCAGCAGGAGAGCCTCGGACCCCCAGATCCACAGGTCGGGCTGCTGACGAGACCCGGCTGTTGGGGACGGGGAGCAGGAGCCGAGTGCCGAGCCCTGGAGGCCACTGGGCACCCGGACCGTCTTGCCTCACTGAGCCGAGCCCTCAGGCGAGTGGCTCCGTCCTCTCTAACGCCCTGAGCAGTGAGGGCCGGTGTCTGCCCGGACAGGCGTGCTGCCACACGCGCGGTGCAGGGACGTCACACCGCAGCCGGGCCCGGTGGACCAGCGGGGCACAGGCGGGTTGCCCTGTGTGATTCCCCCCCGCTGGGGAGCCGGGCGACCCCGGGCAGGGGGTAACTCCTGCCACACCTCAGCACCTCCCCGTAAGAGGGCCTCCTGACCCTGACGTCATTGTCACTTTGGGCTGGGTGCTTTTTGTGGGGTGGCTGTGTCCTGTGCATTGCGGGGGATTTGTGACCCCTCCCCCCAAACTGGTGTGGCGGTCCAACAGAATGTCCAGGCGTCCCCAGGTGTCCCGTGGGGAGCGAATCCCCCCAGTTGAGAGACATCACTGCATAAGATAGGGCTGGGGGGCCAGCGGCGTCCAGGGGGTTAAGGCACTGAACACGCCCACGCGGCCAACCATGGTCAAGCCCTGGGTATGGTGGCTTGCCTTCTCGCTCCCCCACCCCGCGTCTCTCTTTACTCAAATTAAAATGAATGAATGAGTAAATAAAATAATTATTTTATTTTAAAGGGCTGGAATTAGCACCCAGCTAGGGGCAGCCGCGGGGAGTCAGTGGCGGCCCCTGCCCGACCGGCTGCACCGGCCGGAGCTCAGTGCCCACCTTCCTCCCCTGTCGCAGCTCACTGTCTGCGCTCCGCGCTCCCTTCGTCAGGAAGGGAGTTTCTGGTGCAGGGAGGACCTGACCCGGATCTCAGGATGACGGGCATGAGTCACCGGCCGTCCTCGGTGACTCACAGCTTGTGTGTGGAGGTAGGAGGAAGTTAGGGAACCTGGAAAAGCACCCTCTCACCTGCTCAGCTGGGCTCTGAGTGGACCAGGCAGTGGCTCGGCGGAGGACGTGGTCCCCTCGCAGCCGCCCCGTCCTGAGCGCAGGAGCGGAGCTCTGGTGTTTGCTAGCAGTCATGAAAACACGCCCGGGCCCCCTTGCGTTCTGTTAAAAAGGCCTGCGTGGTTCTGCAGGCATGGCTGTGTGCTGCCAGGATGCCTGAGAAATGACCACCCCCTTCCCGAGCACCGGCTAGGCAGCAGGCCGTGGGGCTGCAGTGGCGGAGGGCAGGAACGGATCTCGTCTGTCTAGGAGCTGAGTCCAGGAGAGAGGCGAGGCAGCACAGTTAGCGACTCCGGGACCTCCATGTCCGTGGCTGCCAGTACCCGTGTGGGAGCTTTGCACAAACCACTTCTAACCTGGGCAGAGGCTTTCCATCCCGCCACGGGGGCCCGAGGCTCTCGGTGATTGGAGCGCACGAAGGGGAGGTGAGCCTGGGCCGGGCAGTGGCCGGGAGTCGGGGCAGTGTCTGGGCAGAGAGAGGGCTGCCGGGGAGGTGTGCAGAGCGCACCCAGGCTCGCCGGCAGGGGACGGCCGAGCAGAGACCAGGAAGGAGGCGTGTGTGGCGCAGAGCAGCAGGTACCCCACTCAGGCCGCGCTCAGACACACGGAGGGCAGGGAGGTGACACAGTGAGAAGAGACACTCCCCACGTCTTTCAGCCAGATGCTAGGAAGCCTGCCAGAGTGCAGGCAGAGTTTTCCAGAACGTAGTTTTATCATTCAGAAGCCCAGTGTCTGTCCCCAGCTTGTTCTAACCGCAGCTCTGGCCTCCTGACCCCCCTGACTGAGCGCTTGACCTCAGAAATGCACCGTCTGCTGTCCGAGCAGCGACAGTGGTGGAAGAAGCCCCTAAGCGGCAACTGGCTCCGAGGGTCTGAGGGCAAAGCTTGGGTCAGCACCCCCATTGAACTTGGCTGCCAGATTGGCCCTGGCTGAATCAGGGTTCTCAGCCCCGAAAGTGGAAAACGGCACAAAACAACGCAGGATGGAAGTGTCCCAGAGCCTTTTTTATTTTTACATGTTCAGTTCCCAACTAAGGGTTTCATCGTTTTGGAAAGAACAACTCAGTTCTCTAATGTTTCGCTCCTCTCTAATTCTTGACTGACGGGTTTCCAGAGCACCGGGTAGGAGCCGGGTCACATGGCATGGGGGCTGTGGAGCCCGCACGTCGGCATCAGCCAGGCCCCGCTGACCCATGGCTGCACTGGCTCCTTGTGTCCTGGCCGGTGGCCCAGGTGCTAGTCCCTCTCCTGGCCCAGTGTGATGCGGGACTTTGATCATACGACAAAATGAGCTTTGTGAACGTGCTGGCCGGACAACACACAGTCACGCGGTCAGTGGCTCGGCCCCCAGTGGCTCGGCCCCCACCGGCTCCTAAAGGGAGCCAGCGAGCCAGGCCCAGATGGAAAACTCAGCAGAACCTGAACCTGGGGAGAGGAGTCTTCTAACGTTCATGAAAAACATGGATGGATTTCAGAACTCTGCACCAGATTAACTTGTGCTTTCGTTCACCTTCCAGGAGTGAAGTGCCCTCACAGTGGGGGTGAGGGCTGGGTTGGGAGGGGAGGGACCTCGGTGCGAGGCAGGCCTTTCCGTGTCTGGGACGGTCCCCACGCAGGAGGCCGAGGCCGTGTTAACCTTTCTAAAACACTCCTTTTTATACTTCTAAAGCATGGAACCTTGTATTTGCTGGGAGGGGAGCTGTTAGCACCCGGCAGAGCCCAGGCCACCCGGGCCAGTGGGGTTTGTGCACGCCGAGCCGGGGAACTCAGGTGGCTCCTGGCCCTGCGTGGCCGGCGTGAGTCACCTGTCGTCCTTGCATCTGTTCTCTCCATGGTGTGAAGAGGCTGGACCGAGCCCTCGAAGGGCCCCTCTGTCTCTGATCACGTTTCTAGACCCCACAAAGATACTGTGGAACCATTTTCCTAAGGTCAACCCCGTAATTAATCTCCCTGGGAAGGAAACGGCTGGCTGAGTGGAGTGCCTCCCAAGGCCGTCTTCCCACATGAGCAGTACCGGGGTGGCTGGCCCAGAGCCCCTCCGCGGCGGACGCGTCCTGTGCGCTGTGCGTCCGCCAGCGCCTGCTCGGTGCAGTCAGCCAGGCCGCCCGGCAGGCCCGCTCTGCGGTGAGGCCCAGCTCCCAGCTGACTTCATGCAGCCGGCCGAAGCCCGCCTACCCAGACGTGGGTATTTATAGCAGAGAGCAGCCCGAAGAAACACGAATATACCACGCCCTTCTTCCCTGTGCGGGACAGAGACAGGCATTGTGAGGAATGTAGACGGCAGGGCCGTATAACCCAGCGAGATATTTTTAAATGCTGTTTGTTGCAGTTGGCAGGGCCGGCTTTCCAAAGAGGAGGGAAAATGAGAGTCACCGAGAGTGACGGCTGCCAGGAGTGCAGGCCGGCTGGAGCTCCGTGCTCTGAGGTGTGTGGCTTCAACTCCGGCCCACTGCAGTCCCCAGTCTGAGCAGGGCTTGGGGAGGGGAGATGAGACGCCGGTAAGCAGGGTGGCCGGCCTGTCCCTCTTCCCCGCAGTCCGTCTGCCCTGCGAGGCCCAAGCTGCAAGCCAGTGAGCTGTTGCAGGAGGCAGAGGAAGTCCGGGTGGCTGTTCCCAGCCCGGCCCCGCAGCCGCCCTCACTGTCCGTGGGCCACAGTCTGGAAACCAGTTGCTTGTGGCTGTTCAAGGCTTAACCCTCCTGGCCAGACTGGTCAGACCAGATACACCGGACGCGGTTTAGTAGCCGCCAGAGGCCCCGTGGAGCTGCCTTAGAGAAGACGCCAGATGTCCCTCGAGCCACCTGTCTTGTGGCTCCTGGTGAAGTGTCCCTGTCGTGGCTTCTTTTCTTAAAATGAATTATTTTATTCTACTTATTCATTCATTTATTTTAATTTGACCAGAGAGAGAGAGAGAAAGTAAGCCACCAGGTCCAGGACTCGAACCGTGGTCGGCCATGTGGGAGTGTCCAATGCCTTAACCACCATACCCCCCCATTGTGCTTTGTGCCATGCTTTGCAGAGATGGATGGTGCTCACAGAGGTTCTACGGGTCGGGAGCAGGTCGGTTAGAATGCACTCACATGTATTCAGCACATACGTGTTGGGGACTCACCTGCACTGGGCATGTGGTTGGTGACACAGCGGGCCATGGGTGCCTGAAGCAGGGAGGGCACAGGCCCGGTGGACACTGAGGAAGTGTCGCTGTCGGGCCACCTGGCTGCGGACAACGGCGCCAGGCAGGTACAGCTGCATTTGAGGCCGGCCTCTGCAAGTGAGGTGGCCAGTTGTGCAGGCGGGGGGCTCCCGGGGGCGGCAAGGCAGCCCGTGCCCTGCATTGGAGCCCTGGGATAACTGGCTGAGCCGGGCGCCGGGCGGAGCTCAGGACCTAGAAGGTGCTCAAGCGCGGCGGACTCGTGTGGGCCGTCTCCCGGGATCCACAGCCCTGGATCCCATGAGGAAACGAGGCCTGGACAGTTAAATCCTCGTCCGAGGCGGCGTTCTCCTGTTCCCAGCCCACCTCTGTGCTGCCTTTCGGGAACGGGTCAGACTAGGGCCCTGTGACCGCAGAATGTCGGTGTCTTGAGAATCTTGTTCAGTCTTCTCGAGGCATCGCCCGCCGGCCCTCCCAGCCCTTGCCATGAGTCTCCGCCTTTCCCTCCAGACCGGGCAGGTCCAGCCAGGCAGCTCGCTGCACTGAGGCTGCTCGTTTTGGTCTCTGGCTCCTCCCTGTCCCCCCCTCCCTCCCCCTCTGCACCCTGCCCCCTTCCCTACTCAGCCCTTCCTGCAGCTCTGGCTGGCCTGGAGGTGGGGCCGTCCTTGGCAGCTCAGTCAAGGTCTGGGGGTGCACACTGGGACAGACTTGTCTTGGTCTGTGGCTCGAGTCCTGCACGTGGGCCTCGCAGACCCACAGGCAGGGAACTCGGGATGTGGGTGTGCTATGCAGCTGGACGGCCGGGTCCCGTCCTGAACCCCCTTCCTCCTTGACAAGTGACTTCACATCCCTGCGCCTCCGCTCACTTCTCTGACAGGTGGAGATGGCGCGGCCAGTGGTGGCCGTGGGGATTAGAGGCATGCCTTCTGAGTCAGGGCCAGCCAGTGGTGCAGCGGTGGGGGGGCTGGGTTCCATGTGGCCCATTGCACGGTTTGAGTTCTGGACACGGCGGCTTGGAAGGCACCAGGCATGTGTGCGTGCCCCCCCCACCCCGTCCTGAGGGGAAACTGGAGGAGAAGGGACTGTGATGTGACCACGTCTCATCAGAGGTGGGTTCTCCCCACTCTTGTGCTGGTGAGTGCATGTGCCCTGTGGCAAAATTAAAAAAACAAAACAAACGAGTGCTAGCAGGTGGTATGGTAAGGTGCCACACTCCCACATGGCCAACTGCAGTTCAAGTCCTGGACCAAGAGGCTTGAAACTCACACCAGGCACGTGTGTGTGCATGCCCAGAATGCAGAGAAGAGAGTGGAGAAGGGATTGGAGCAGGCCATCTCCCGGGAGGGTGATTTCCCACTTCTGCCTCTCTGCCTCTCTCTCACGAGCAAATGTGCCCTGTAACAAAAACCAGAACATTAACAGACTGAAGGAATACGTTAAGGACAGATGCGGTAAATGCTGCGTGGAAGTGGAGTTGAGAGGGCGGTGGGCCTGACTGCCCCATGAGGAGCAGGAGCTGGGTGGGCGGGGAGGGCTGTGTGGTGGAGGGGTGGCTGGGTGGGCGGGGAGGGCTGTGTGGTGGAGGGGTGGCTGGGTGGGCGGGGAGGGCTGTGTGGTGGAGGGGTGGCTGGGTGGGCGGGGAGGGCTGTGTGGTGTAGAGGGGTGGTCGTCAGGCTGCAGCTTTCCCGTCACCGTCCCTCGTCAAAGATGGGCCCAGTCCACACCCCCGCGGGCAGACGGCGTGGGGGTCTCCATCGGGGGCGGCTCTCTAATGCTGCAGCCCAGGCCCTGCCTGCATCACGCCCTCGGAGATGGCCTGTCGCCTGTGCAGTCCCAGCACCGAGCCTTCCTCCGGCACAGCAGCTGCCCCGTAGGGAATGCAGGCAGGAGGGCTGTCCATCGCCGTGGTGCTCGGCTTTGGCCCTGGTCTTGGGCATAAGCTCCTGTGTGTGCCTGAAATAGCTGCACAAAGTCAGGGGTGTTTCTGTCCTCGTGTGCCCGACGTGAGGCTGTCCTCGGAGCCCGTGAGACCCAGATCTCCCGCCACAGGGAGACGCCCGGTCGCACCTGCCGGGTGTGGTCTGGGCCCCTGCCTTCGCTGCCACATCGGGTCCTAACCCCTGCCGGGGCTCCCGTCCCTTCACGGAGAGGAGTGCCAGGACGTGGGGACTCCAGCCGTGTCCTCCCAGGGCCGTGTGCCTACGCATCCTCTGTCCTTCTCTCCTCTGGGACGGGAAAGTGGAGGACAGCGTCGGGAAACCTGGGTCCACTCGGGGCCTTGGCAGCTGCCTGAGTTTGCTCAGTTTTCAGTTTCCTTTGCCTTTTCTTTGAGAGATTTTTACTATTGGGCACATGCGCTCTCTGGAGAGACAGAGACAGAGAGAAAATGAGGAACCACCCCTCAGGGAGATGGCCACGCCACAGTCCCTTCTCCTCCATTCTCCTCTTGTGATTTTGGGCACGCACGCGCACACACCTGGCCTGCGTTTTAAGCCACCAGGTCTGGGACTCGAACCACAGTCAACTACATAGGAGTCCAGCTACATGACCTCTGCCATCGGCTGGTCCCCAGTTCCCTTGTTTTAACTTGGCATGAAGAATCTGCACCAGGCACCCTCCTGGCGGGGCCTGCCCAGGTCAGGAGCAGGAGCTGACTCCACCCGGGGTGCCCTCGCAGCCCTGCCAGCCCCACCCTGAGACGTCTCACAGGGACTTTATGTCCTCGGTGGCTTTGCCCGGACTTGAGCTTCAGGGGCGCAGGCTCCCGTTAAACCTCCCGGGCCTCAGTTTCTTTTTCTTTCCCACACGGAGGCGTAGTGCTAGCGCCATGGGGGTGACGGGCGCGCAGACGCTGCGGGGAGGGTTTGTGCAGCGGGCGCGGCACTCGGTGGCGTCCACGGCTGCTCTCTGCCGTGGTCTCTGCCCCACCCTCGGTGCTGACCTGGCGCGCGTCTCCCGGCCGACTCCCTGGACTCTGCGGAGCTGGTCTGCCAGTGCCTCTCGGGCTTCCACCCTGAAAGCAGGTCGTGCTTAGTAAGGCAGAGGGGCGGGAAAGCGGGGCTCCCCTGCACGTTCCCCGTTCTCAGAGAGGGTCTGTTTGCTCCATCAGCATCGTCCACACTGGCTTTGCTGGGCCGGGCCGGGGTTCTCTGAAGTGCCAGAGTCCCTTGTCCTGCGGCTTCAGGAGCAAAGGCAGAGCCACCTCCCCAGCTCCCCGGGAAGGTGCGGAGCGGACCCGCGGCTGCGATCGTAACTGCCGTTTAGTCCCTCAGGCCACGGAGGCCAGGGGACGTAATGCCCTAGTTTTGGGGGAAAGGGTTATGACTACATTTGACCTTAGTCTGAATGTTTAAAAAAAGAAAGTACGTTTACCTGTTCCACGGGCGAGCGAGCGAGTGTGCCCAGCAGTGTGGGGCACAGCAGACCCCCCGCCCGCCCGCCGTGGGCTCTGCGCCCCAGCGGACTGCGGTCTCCAGCTGTGACCCTGGAGCCTGCCGTGCGGGTCAGTCTGTCGTGTTTTCCGCTCTGCCACCACCTGGCCCTGGACGGTCACTCTTTCCTGAGGGCAGGCCCTCCGACGAGGGCAGAGCCGCACGGGGGTGGCAGCGAGTGTGGGGGGCCGAGAGGCCGTGAGGCCACGTGCTCTGAGCTGGGCACGGCCGCGGCCGCGGGCGGAGGCTGCAAGCAGGCAATTCTCTGCCCATTTCCCAGCACCTGCTCTGTGGCCAGACCTCTGGAATGGAGGGGACGTGTCACCCCGACCATCAGGAGGTGCGGGCTGGAGAGCAGGCCGCCGTGCAGTCGCTGTCCTGGGCAGACGCATCAGCGGAGGGGTGGGTGTCACAGCTGGAGGGTAGTGGGGGTCAGGGCTCAGGCGTGTCACACCCGGACTCGAGTCCGTGCCCTTGGCAGTGCCCCGGAACCCCCCCCACCAAGGCAACTCCTGCCCACCCCTAACAGACGCTCGGCTCCTGGGTGGCGGCGCCTTCGCGCGCAGCAGGCACACGTGTCTGCGCACACCCCTGCAGCCGCTCGCCCGGGCAGCGTGACTGGCTTCCCCCAGCCGCGTGTCCGTGAGCTGGGCTCCACTGGGAAGCTTCTGTCCCGTGGCCGCGTGCCGGATCTCGGGGTCCCCGGGCCCCGCACTGAGACAGGAAATCACAGCAGGTGGAGGGAGTCCGAACACGCCCGCTGGTACGAGGCCGCGCTCGGCGGGAGGACGCGGTCTGTTCTGAGGAGGGCCACCGCGTCACGGGGCTGTTTTTCCAGGACTTCTTACATTTTATGGCCCTTTGGAAGCCTTAATTTTTTCCACGTTAAGCAATACGTAGGCGGTCGAAGCACCCTTTCCTACGTCTGTGGTGAGCCTGTGGTAGGCTCGTTAGGGGAGTTTTAAAAGCCTCCAAGCCAAACAGAACCCAGCTCCTGCGGTCGGGTGCCTCCCCAGCACCCGGAAGGAAAACCTTCTTGGTTTTCCACCCTGGCTGGCTGCGAGCAGCCCATCTGAAACCCAGTGCCCCTCGTTTTAGGGGTGTGCCCGTGGGAACCGGGAGGGCGTCTGCAGCCGGGCGCCCCTCCGCCGAGCGCCGCGAAGCGCATTCTCACCTGCCTGTGAGGCCGGGAAGGGCTCTGGGGTTTGCTTCCGCAGATGTCACCCTCAGGAGGGCCGTCTGCGTGCTCGGGGGCTGTTCCCGGCTGCAGAGGGACGCCCAGCCGGCTGCTGGCGGCCGTGTTTCTGGGGCCTGGCTGCGCTGCCAACCCGGCACTGCTTACTGTGGGCGCTGGCTGCTCCCTTGCGGGGCCAGTGCGGGAGGAGCGGCGATGATGGGGACCCGCGGTCTCGCTCACTGGCCCGTGGCCTCTGCGGCTGCTGTCCGTTGTGTCTTGACTTGAACAAGGGGTCCTCATGGAAAGCAAGTGTTCGGGAAAAACCGTGCATAGGTTTAAAAAAAGAATTGCACCGAAGTAAACTCATACTTCTATTTTCCTACGGACTCTGAAGTCCCGTCCTAGGTCAGGCCTGTTGCTAAGCCTTGCACAGCTCATCTTAGTTAACCCTTAAAACAGCACCGTCACACGCCGATTCGTGCCGTCTTAGAACTGAGGAGACCGGCTCCGCGGTGAGGCCCTACCGAGACCACAGAGCTAGCCAGGGTGGACTGGGCTTCGAGCCAGGTCTACCCAGCCTGTACCCCTAAATACCCTGGGTACTGCCTCCTGGTTCTCCCTGGTCGGAGGCAGTGGCTTCGCTCGCTCTTAGCCATGAGATGCAGACGTGCTTACTGGAGGCCCCAGCGAGGACTGGAAGTTGTGTCCGGAGGGACCAGCACTGTGGCGCTGCCTGTGCACAGGAGCAGTGCTGGCAAGACCCCTGGCCTCTGCAGTCGGCACCCACCTGGTTGGGGTGGCTGGTCCTGAGCTGATCCCTTGGGGCAGACAGACGGACGAGTTCTGGGGCTCTCGGGGGAGCAATTTGACGGGCGCTGAGTCAGGAGGCTGCGCTCACGAGGGCTCTTCTGTTCGGATCTCTGTGGACGCGGTGGGCGGGCGCGGCGCACCTGCTTAAACCGGCAGTGTCCGTGCGTAGTGAGGGTCTGAGGCAGGGCCGCCTTCCGTTGTGCCATGATTCAGGTATTCGGGACGTCTTTGAGATCCTGATCCCACCACTCGCCCTCCTCTGGCTTCTGTTCCCGGGTTGGGGCCGTGGCCAGGCAGCCTTTCTCCTGTGATCGGAACCCGGCTGCAGAGCTTAGCTTTGAGGCCCAGCAGGAGAGGGGACAAGTCGGCCCCCCCGAGAGCTCGCACGCATGGCCGGGACTGGCGTGTGAGAGGCGCCGATTGGCTGGCTTGGGGCCTGTGCCCGTCTCGGGCCCGTGGCTGCAGTCCAGGGCCATGCCGGGGGAAGGGCGGGCCGGCCTCCTGGTCTGGGAGCCAGAGGCGGGTCCGGCTAGGAGAGGGAAAGCTGAGTGCGGTGGACTAGATGCGGGCGGCCCACGCCGGAGGAATTGGAGTGCCGCTCCTCCGTCCGCTGGATCTGTGTCCAGCGCAGCACCGGCCGGTGTGCTGGTTGTTTCAGAGGGACTGCTCGAGCTGAGCGTGGACAGAGGTCGCAGGAACATTAGTCCCACAGACCCTCGTCCTCATCAGCGGACACTCAGGGGCTCTGAGCCGCAGAGCCCAGGCCTCACCTGCCTGATGGAGACTGTCACTACGGGCTTGTCCCCGGAGGGAAGCGTTCTCCCCTGATAACAGGTGTCATCACTCCTGAAACGAGAGGCCGAGAGGCCGGGGAGGACAGCGCTGCCCGACTGCCCAGGGTGTGCGAGGGTGCGGGGGCCTCCTGCCGGCCTCTCTGACCCACACAATCCTTCCATCTGTCGGACACTGGCCCTGGCTGCAGCCCGGCAGCGGGACCAGCCCACGGACAGACCAGACCTCCATTCTGGAGCTGGGCAGGGCCAGGGCTGCCGGAGCCACCTCGGCCTGGTGCTCCCACCGTGCTGGCTGGCACTGCCGAGGGTGCAGCCGCAGGGTCGGAGGTGTGAGCAGATGGCAGACAGGGTGCCCCAACTGCGAGGCTGCGTGCCTGTTTAGACCACAGCCCGCCAAGACCACAGACACAGAAAACATAACCCAGCGCGTTCTCTGGGCTAGTTCGTTCGTTTTTAAAGTTTATTTTTTATATCATTTGTCTTGGGAAAGACAGATCTGACAGAGGAGAAAGAACAGAAGTGAGGGAGTTTTGTCTCGCGTCCGTACCGTGTGGGGACAGGCAGCGGTGCGGCGTGGTGCGGTGCTGTGGGGTTGACAATTTACGCACAGGGGATGCGTGTGTGATACTGGGCTGGGGGTGGCTTCTCAGCGAGGTCCCTGCTCCTGTCACATTAGCTCCTTTCAGAAGCTCTTTGAGATGCCAAAGGAATCGGGAGTGAGTGAAGGTAGCAGTGTGGACCTGAGACTTGGGAGTGAGAGCCAGGCAGTGTCTCTGCTGCTCCTGGGCCCCGGGGGGCTGGGAAGGGCTGGGTGGAGTCCTGGCGGGGAGCAGAGGGTCACCCTGAACCGTTCCCACCACATCCCCCTGGACTGTCATCTCTGATGGTGCTTTATGTGGAAGTACAGTATTTCCTCTTTTTCCCTAGTAATTTGCTCTGTTCTCAAGTCTAGGTCATATGGTATCAATGAGCCATTCCAGGTTTCTTTTGGTACATGTTTGCATAATATATTTCCCATAGATTGACTTTTAACTGGTCTATATCATATTCCAAGTGAGTTTGCTTTGAACAGGACATAGTTTCCTATTTTATACCTGGCCTCTTAATCTCTGTCCTAACTAGTGTGTTTATAGCATTTATATATATTTATATTTAGTATCATTCTCGGTGTATTTTGATCTAGGCTCTACCATCTTTTTATTTGGTTCTGGGTCTGTTTTCATTTTTTTCCTTTTTCCTGCCTTCTAGATTATTTAACATTTTTTTGTATTATATTTTAAACTATTGTGTGTTTTGATTGTGTCATTTTGTGTGACTTTTTTCAGTGGGTAATCCAAGGATTAAAAAAATACATATGCAAGCTTTTATATTCAACTTAAAATCAGTATCTTCCTATTTTTACACCCTACAGGCCTCTTTGCCAACTATATAAAATCCGGCTTGGGAAGAGACTATGCTCACCCAACAGTGAGAGACAGAGAGAGGAGAGAGACCTGGAGGGAACGGATGAGGTCCCGCGGGTTTTCCCTCATTCGTTCACGAGGAGACACTTATCTCGCAAGTGCCTCGGGCCGGGTGGTCGGGGACCTAGTAGTGACAGAGGTGGTAAAGTGGCCCCTCACCTCCTGGAGCACTGCTCTAAGTTCTGTGTGGGCATTCTTAGAGGAGGCCCCGTCAGTGCGCTGTTGAGATGTGGCACAGCACCTGCACAAGGCCACCAGGCAGGCGGAGCCGGGCTGGACATGGCGCCCCACTCTGCGTTGGTGGCTTTGTGCTGCTGTACGCGCTCACAGCAGAAGGGCATGGGATGCTGAAGCGTGGCAGAGCTGGGACTTCCGACGTGTAACGGAGCACAGGCCAGTCCCACCTAGCACGCCCAGCCTCAGAAGGCTTCGGCAGCTGGGCTCTGCTCGTTAATAACCTTCGGAGGCCGGTGTGGTGGTCTGGCAGCATCAGTCCCCAAGGCCGAGGCTTAGCATTCTCTTCTGTTCGCATTCTAGAGCCTTCCGTCTTGCATTTCCTTGAGAGGCAGGAGTGGCCCAGAGGGGTAGCTCGGTCGGACCAGCACCTGCTTTTACTATCTCGACCTCGGGTGGGAATGGGAAGTGGACCATCCTCACGGACCGGCCCTCATCATGTGGTACCTGCATGGAGCACTGTACTGAATCCAGGCCCAGCAGAAGCAAGCCAGAGATCCATTGGTGATGTCTGTCAGGGCCCAGCAGTGGGGCAGAAGAGTGCGTCAGCTAGGTATTACCTGGCGTGCAGGTTAGCGGAAGCCTTGGGTTTTCATTGTAGCATCTTTTTTTTTTTTTTGGAGAGGTTTTTGCTATAGGGCGTGTGCGCTCGCTAGAAAGACAGAGAGACAGAGAGACAGAAAACGAGAAATCACCCCCCAGAGGGGATGGCCATGCCGAAATCCCCTTTCCTCCATTCTCCTCTTGGGATCTTGGGCACACACGCACACGTGCCCAGCGTGAGTTTAAGCCACTGGGTCCAGGACTCGAACCATGGTTGACTACATGGGAGTCCAGCGACATAGCCACTACGCCAAGTGCTGGTCCCTGCCCGTGTGGCATGTGCAGGCTGGGTGAGCACGTGCAGAGTGCGGTGTGCTGCGTGCTCTCAGCGCGTGGCCATGCAGGAGGGCCTCCAGTCCATGTCTCGGCCTCCCCATGCATCCCGGTGTATATGCCCGTGCCCGGGCTGCTGGGTCACGCAGGGAGACCCTCTGCCCTCCACGTGCTGTTTTCACGAGTGTCCTCGTTCTGCCTCGTGCTGGTGAGGGCTTCTAGGAGAGGACACTCGGCAGGCCCATCAGGCGTTTGAGGGCTTCTCGCTGTGAGGTGCTGCTCGGCCACGCCGTCCTAAATATCGTACCCCTGGGCAGCGAGAGGCGAAGTCGCTCGTGACCTGTCACCTTGGAGATTATCCAGGACGAATTGCACCAGCTGCACCGCTTCAGCCACCGGGCACGTTTCTAGAACCCTGGCCCTGACACGGATGGCTCTGGACACATGGAACACTTCAGGTGCCAGCCCAGGTCCCAGGAGGTCAGCCCCTTCCTCACTTAAACATCAGTACGTCCCAAAGCTGGGCCTGAGTGGCCGCGGGGGCAGCAGAGGGAAACGGTCCAGCGCAGAAACCCCAGAGCACGGTGTGTTGGGGGTAAACACGGGCTCACCCAGGTGGCAGGAGTCTAGTGCTGTGTAGGGACCGAGAGCTCACAGGGCCGACCGCGGTTCAAATCCCAGCCTGGCAGTTTGAAAACCGCACCCAGCTGACGTGCGTGTGCACCCAGTCCTGACTGGAAGCAGGGATGGAGAGGGTTGCGGTGTGACCACGCCCCGGGGTGCTTCCGCTTTCTCTGCCTCTGTCTTTGGCAAGCGCAGGTACCCTCCGGCAATTAAAGAGAAGGGACGGCAGTGCCATTAGGGGCGTGTCCAGGTCTGTCTGGATGCTTTATATACCATCAGCTCTCCCTCTCTGAGAAGTGGGGGGTCTCGTTTTCCAGATGACAGAACAGCCCGGGAGAGACGACTCGGTTTACACAGCGGCACGTGCTGGTGGAGGGATTTGCACCCAGGCCCGCTACCTCCAGAGCCTGCCCATTAACCACCTCACACAGGCGACATCACAGCCATGGCCGTGCGGGTGGGCACAGAGCAGTGGGTGCCTTCTGCCTCGCTCGTCCTGGTGTTGGGACCACCCCACACCCAGACAGGCCAGCCCAGACAACACCGTCCTCACGGGGCCCGCCGCTCTGCCAGGTCGCCTGGCCGGGCCGGGGGAGCTTTGCTGAGCACTGGCCGTGCCGTGCAGGGGTGGGGAAGCAGCCTCGCGCCACGGCTCCCGGCGTCAGCCCCGGGCAGCAGAGGGCTCGATTGCCTTGCCCTGGGTCACATGGT
This sequence comes from Tupaia tana, assembly GCA_026018925.1. Classification (NCBI taxonomy): domain Eukaryota; kingdom Metazoa; phylum Chordata; class Mammalia; order Scandentia; family Tupaiidae; genus Tupaia; species Tupaia tana. The sequence goes on from JAKSZU010000012.1 coordinate 1,052,376, forward strand.
CTGGAGTTTGGGGTGGTCTCTCCCCTGGTGCTCTTCCAGTCATTCTGTGGGACCAACAAGTCCCTGGGCCTCGGAGGCCCTGCCTCCCTCTGCTTGGCCGTCACTCCGCTAAGAAGCTCTGGACTCCGGCTGTGGAGCTTCAGGCCGGAAAGAGGTGCCCTTGGCCACGCAGCCGGCTCAGGCTGTGCCGCGTGGTTCCTTGGAGAGGCCTGCTGGCTTCTGTCCCCGGGCTGAGATGGCACCTCTGTCATCTGGGCAGCTCGTCTCTCCGAGCAGTGGGGCCTGTGATGGTCGGTCTGGCACGTCGGGTGGGGTGCTCCTCCCGTCAGAACACTGAGTTCAGACCCCCAGCCTGGCACTCAGTAGAAAGGAGTCCCCGGGCTTTGGACGGCCCTTGCCGGTGATTCACAACCTCGTCGCACCACCTCTCTGCCCGCCCAGAAGCCGAGCCAGAATTCGATGACAGGACTCATCTGCCATTGGCACTCGGGAGCTGAGGCCAGAGCCCGTCCCGGCCCTGCCACCTGCCGGCTCAGTGACCGCAGCCGGGGCCTTGGCCTTCAGAGCCCGTTTCACTCCTCCCGGAAGTGTCAGGCAGGTTTCCGTGGGCAGGCCGGCATTGTGTCTTTTCCTCCTGCAAGGCAGAGAGGAATAGAGACGGGCAGACTGACAGGTGTCCCCGCAGGATCTCCGCACTGCCCCCGCCCCTGCCCTGGCTCTCTGGGATCAGGGCATGCACGTGCACCGGACAGTCCTCAGGCGCAGCCCCAGACCCTCCCGCAGGCCCAGCGCCACTGTGCCCCCACGTCAGTAGCCCCCACCGCACAGACCAGGCTGCCCCGCCCGTGCCCCATTCGCAGCCAGCCCCTCCCGTGAGGCCGTCCGGGGCCCCGCGCTGCCGTGGGGACACGAGGTGGGAGTGGAGCAAAGCCAGCCCTCCCCTCCCACACAGCGAGGTTGGACTTGGGGCCTGTGAGTGATTTGCATGACCAGGAGGAGGGTCTGGACAGAGAGTGGTGTGGGTGGGGGGCGAGGGTCGCCTGCACCGGCAGACGGCGGAGTGGCGTCTCAGCAGCCAGAGGCCGTGCGGAGGCCAGGCCCTGCAGCACCGCATCGAGCTGTCGAGGGGCCGTGCCCGCTGGCCGGCTCTGCACTCAGCAGCTCCCGTCTGGAGGCTCCGCTCGGGCCGCAGACCCTGGCTGCTCCCACGGGGTCACGATGGTGCCACGGCTTCCTGTTCGCCAGGGCGCGGCTCTTCCCACGAGCTCTTGTGGGCTCCTCGGTGGGGGTCGCCCGTGTGCCTGGCGAGAGCTGTGACAGGACCCCGCACGGTCAGCACGGCCGTGGGCACACGCTGCCCGTCAGTGAGACTCGGCGTGCTCGGGTTAGGACAGGCCAGCCGAGACGTGGGATTTTTGGGAACGCCATGCGATTTCGTTTTGTTTTTGCTATAGGGCTCGCTGGAGAGAGACAGAGAGACGGGGTTAGTGAGAAAGCACCCCAGGGGGCGGCCATGTTGCAGTCCCATCGCCTCACTCTCCTCTCAGAATTTCGGTCTGATGCACACACACATGGCACGGTTCTCAAGCCGCTGGGTCCGGGACTCAAACCATGTAGTCAACCATGTGGGAACCACACACCACCTGGCTGGCCCTACACTGTCTCTCAGCGTGTCGGGATCTGCGTGTCACTTTCAGTTTCGACAGCTCTGGTGGGAACAGTGACAGCGTGGTACTGTCCCCGGCCTGGTCGTGGTGCGCTGTGGCTGTGCTCAGTCACCACCTGAAACCTGCCTGCGTGGGGGACAGACACACAACACGCAGCCATGACTAGGCCCCTTGCCTCCTAGACAGAGGGCTCAGGCCACCCGCGGTCGGCCCTGACATGGGCTGACGGTGACGGGGCCGGCCCTGACTGGCTGACAGTGACATCTTTGCCAGGAGGCCAGTGCCTAACACTGGAGAAGCTGCGGCCTCGCAGAGGGACTCCGCTTGGGGTGGCTGGAGGTACGCGGAGCGGTTCGCACCTTTCCTAGTGCCCGTGACGGTAGGGCCGGCCCAGCCCTGGGGCACAGCCTGGCATCGGTGCCCTCTGCTGCCCAGCCGCCCTCCGAGGCCGGGTCGCAGTGGCGGGAGTGAGGCAGGGACAGCTGGCATTTCACCTGCCCAGCAAGGCTGCCTCTTGGTCCCGAAGCTAGTTCTCCTCAGGTCACAGCAAACGTGTTTTTCTTTCGTCTAATGAGTAGCTTGATGCGGACTGGTCAGAAGTTCCTGTGGGAGCTGGCCCCAGGCCACAGTACCCAGGCCGCTCGGGCCCCTGCTCTGGGCAGGCCGGGTCTCGCCTGCTGCCGGGACAGGTGCTGGGGACGTGTCTGAGACCCTGCCCTGAGGACTCTGCCCTGTCCGTCTGTCCGACAGGAGAGGGACCTGCAGTTGGAGCCCTGGCGCCCAGGAGCAGGACTCGGCACGGAAACCCGGGCTGTGCCGTCCAGGCTGGGCCGCTCTCGCCGCTGGGGCCGCCCAGGGTTGCAACGCCCAGTGGGTGTGGGTGAAGGCATGAGGACGAGGGAGGGGCTGGGAGCCCAGAACACAGCCCAGAGCCGGCCAATCGTTTCCACCCATCGTGCTGGGTGTCTGGGGCCTGGATTCCCGAGGGTTCGGCCACTCACACAGGTTTCCTCGTGTCAGGGCCTCCCAGAGGTCCCCAGGCCCCCAGAGCCCGGGTGGGGGAGGCCCAGGCGAGGCCATTTCAGGTGCCTGTGTCCCCCTGCTCGCAGGAACCGGTCAGCCTGAGCCGCGGGAGTCCAGTGGACCCGCCAGCTCTGTCCTGGCTGCAGGCAGGGCTCGCTCTGTAGTCACGGGTCCCTCCCAGGATCTGGTCCCCCTCGGGTTCCCCCAGTGGCCTCGTGCCAGCACAATAGCCCAGACGACAGCTCAGTCCGCCCGAGCCTCTGTAATGTGAACCTGAGCGCTCCGGCCGGGATTTTCCAGCCTTTGTGTTTTGGAAGGAGGGCGAGATGATGCACAGCCGCCTTCTGGAGAAGTCGTTTGGAGAGACGGCTGGAACTTGGCAGATGGAGGCCAGGGGGCCATCACGGGCCAAGTCTGCTGGGAAACGCAGCGTCTCCCTCTGCTCCGAGCAGGGATGACCTCACAGTCACACCTCTGTGCCCACGCCCCTGCCGGCCCCGAGGGCCCCACACTTGGCTCTCACTGTCGGGCTGGCCCTGTGCACAGTGGCCGAGCGCTGTGCCTAGGGAGCCAGATCCCCCACGGCCAACCGCGATGCCAGTCCCAGCCCCGGCAGCTTCAGAAGCCTGCTGGGCACGTGTGCGCTCTGAAATCTGGGGGCACAACCAGGAGGGCATGGCCTGGACACCCCATCGGGTTTCTCTCTCTCCCACGGCCTCAGGCAGTTAACACAGATAACCCGCTCTTCGTGTCTTAGAATTCTTAGTCATTTTTGAAAAAAGGGATCCCTCATTTTCATTTCGATCTGGGCCCTGGAAACCAGGTCGCCAGGCCTGCCAGGGGAGGGTTCCAGCTCTGGCAGTGGATACGGGATGAAGCTGGTATCTGTCACTCTCCACCACGAGCCCTAGGGCCGAGGGGACACCCATGTCTTAGCCTCGGTGTCCCTTCCCAAATGGAAGCCGCTGACAACCCCTGCAGCCACCGTGCATAGGAGAGAAGGCCTTCCCCGAGCACCGGGCAGCGTGCGCCCACGGTAGGCCCTGCACGCACCCCACACGCCTCTGGCTCCCACTGGCTGTCCGCTCTTCCTTTCTTCACCCTGCGTGTGCACGGGGCTCGGGCTCCGGCTCCAGGGGCTGCTTCCCCAGGGAGGAGACAGAGCCCACCCAGCTCTCCCTGGTTAGTCTGGGGACAGGTCACAGAGGCCTCTGCTCTCGGGTATTGGGACAGTAGCCTCGAGGTCTCGTGGGAAGAGCTGTCCCGAGCTGTCCGGGGCGTGCGGTGTGGCTGCCACCTGGCCTTCCACGTGGTCCCGGTGCGTTTCAGGAGGCTGAGGAGTTGCAGCCAGGTGCCGGGAGCCTCCAGGTGGTGACCCTGTCCCCACTCTGTCCCCACCACCAGCCCCCCTCTGCTGCTGTCCGTCATGGGCTCAGTGCTCGGGCCCGCCAGCTCTCCAGGAACTGCACGGGTGATGTGTAAGCCACGTTAGCCCAGCTGGAAAGGGGCTATCCACGTTCACTTCACGAGAAAGAGACCAGGCAGAGCCCAAGGAGGATGGGAAGGGCAGAAGCACCTCAGGGGGCGGCAGCCTCAGACCTCCTCTCGTGGTGACCGCGCCAGGAGAGACGTCCTCTCGTGGTGACCGCTCCAGGAGAGACGTCCTCTCGTGGTGACCGCGCCAGGAGAGACGTCCTCTCGTGGTGACCGCGCCAGGAGAGACCTCCTCTCGTGGTGACCGCGCCAGGAGAGACGTGGTGACCTCTCGTGGTGACCGCGCCAGGAGAGACCTCTCTCATGGTGACCGTGAGAAGAGACCTCCTCTCATAGTGACGCCCCAGGAGAGACCTCTCTCATGGTGACCGCCCCAGGAGAGACCTCTCTCATGGTGACCACGCCCAGGAGAGACCTCCTCTCATGGTGACCACGCCCAGGAGAGACCTCTCTCATGGTGACCGTGCCAGAAGAGACCTCCTCTCATAGTGACCGCCCCAGGAGAGACCTCTCTCATCATATGTGACCACGCCCAGGAGAGACATGGTGAGAGAGAGACCTCTCTCATGGTGACCACGCCCAGGAGAGACCTCTCATGGTGACTCTCTCATGGTGACCGTCCCAGGAGAGACGGTGACCACAGGAGAGACCTCTCATGGTGACCGCCCCAGGAGAGACCTCTCATGGACCGAGGAGAGACCTCTCATGGTGACCAGGAGAGACGTCCTCTCATGGTGACCACGAGGAGAGACCTCGCTCATGGTGACCACGCCCAGGAGAGACCTCTCATGGTGACCCCCAGGAGAGACCTCTCTCATGGTGACCGCCCCAGGAGAGACCTCTCTCTCTGCCCCAGGAGAGACCTCTCTCATGGTGACCACGCCCAGGAGAGACCTCGCTCCCACGGAGAGACGGTGACTGGTGAGCCCCTGAGCCCCTCCCGCCTGCCCAGTGGTGACTGATGTGACGACGGAGAAGCTGAGGAGACAGTGAGCTCCGACTGGAGATGCCTGTCGCCTTGGCAAGCCCGGGCAGGTGACGGGACTGGGGCGCTCTGCCGAGACGTGCACTGCCTGGGCCGTCTGCGCTCTCACCACCGCCGCGGAGGACAGGCACTTTAGCAGCATGCTAATGGGCACACCAGCCTTCTCGTTTGTATTCATGAGTCCCACTGCATCCGATAGCTGTGATTTATAGCACGGGGCCTCGCAGCCATAAAGGTTGTCTTTTGTCCCTCTTCCTGGGTGGGGCAGCCCCCGACAAGCTAAATGGTAGGTTTGTAACTGAATTCTAGAACACAGAGCGCCTGGTGCAGGACATTTTGTTCTGATCGTTGGCTATGGAAGCTGAAAGGGCTCCGTGTATCCCCACTGCCCTGAGCTGAGCGTAGTCTGACCGGGGTCTCGAACTTGTGGTGGAGCAGGGCTGTGGCGTGCTCTCAATGGAGCACTCACGCCAAGCTGGCACGGCAGTCGGGTTCAGCAGCTGCACACCAGCGCCCCAAGAGAAGATGACATTTGCTTAAGAGCCGTAGGGAGCCCCTTCTCTACCTCGGAGATACCGTCACCGTGGCCGCCACGAGTGGGTGCAGAGAGGTCGGACTGCGCCAGGCACTGCACCGCCTGCTCCGTGCTCGTCTGGCCTCCCTGCGGCTCTGCGCAGCAGGTGGGGGCTGCGTGGCTGCTCCGGTTCTCGGAGCTGGTGCACAGTGGGGTGAGGGCGCCGACTGGGTACACTCCGCCACCTCCCAGCCCTACTGCTCTGCTCTAGTGGTGGCTCTGTCCGTGCAGGGATGGTGCAGAGTGGGCCCTGAGGCCCGGGGGCCCCGAGCAAATGCCAGTTGCTTGGTGAGGAGGCCCAAAATGCAGTTGCTGGGAAAGAAAAGCCAGTCGACGCAGGAAGGCTCCTTCCCCTGGAGGTCTCAGGCAGGCTCGCCGCTGGCCCACCATGCCCCCGGGGGTGGCGAGCTGGCAGGGCCCTAACGGGGCAAGACGAGCCAGGTTGCCCCTCCAGCAGCACGCAGCCTCCTGGGGCTCTGCAAACAACCGCCTCCATTGTCTCCCCGTGGGGCAGACTGCCAGGGCTGCCCACACACAGCCCTCCGCAGGGAGCTGGCCCCGGAGAGCTTGGCTGACACATCAGAGGGACGTCTTGCTTCAACGATTATTTTTTTACATCCGTTTGGGTTCATCTTCTTTCATCCGTGACCACTGCATGCAGCCTGTCCTAGAAGCCGTCCGAAGGCAGCTTATTTCTCAGAAGCGGCAGGCTGGGGATTTAATTGATCCGCCCCCGGCCGCAGTCCAGACCCTGCCCGATCCATCTTCTTTACCTGCTTAGGCTTCGATCCTTCCAGTCCTTCCTGTTTACAGTCCCGGCCATCCCAGGAACACATCTGCTAAACGGATCCATGCCTGGACTGGGGGCTCAGCGCATATTTTCACTTCAGACGCTTTTCCTTAACGTCTTCTACACCACGGGCCAGAGGGTCGGCGCGTGGCCCTGAAAAGCCCTGGAAGCCATAAGCTGTGCCTCAGTCACTCGGAGTTCCAGGTCCAGGTTCGAAAGCGGGCGAGGGAGTACCGAGGACAAAGGAGAGCGAGGCTTCCCGACCCCACGTGCACACGGCCTATCGTGCCCGGGAGACTCTGGCCTCTTCTGCTTCGATGTCCCAGTGCCCAACAGTGTCTTCGTTATTTTGTGGAAAGACCATAAAGTAAAACTGACTTTTTAAAAGAATTGATTCTTAAAGACCCACCAAGGTTGTTTTTTCTTTCTGCTGTAGCATGAGCTCACTCAGCAGGGAGAGAGGAGGGGAGCGAGCAGGAGAGGGGTGAGAAAGTACCCAGGAGGGGTGGCCCGCCACGGTCCCTTCTCTGCACACGTGCATGCACATCCTTCGTGTTTTTCAAGCTCCCAGGCCCAAGACTCGAACCACATGCTCGGCCGTGTGGGGTCCAGCTGCCTTCCCCACACCACCGGTCGGCCCCATCGCCCTGTGTTAGAAGTAGCCCTGAGTCCCGAGCTCTGTGCTAAGGGCACCACGCCCAGGGCTTCTGGCTGGTGGTTCACAGCGGCACGTACAGTGCGTCCTGAGGTGTTTTTGGGCTGTTGGGTCCTGGGTTTCACTTTTATCCCGTGCACACGTGTGGTCTTGAGAGAGTGTAGCTTCTCTGAGCGTGGTGGTCCGTGTGTGTGACACACGGTGGTCCACGTGTGTGTGACAGGACACCCTGACATTGATGAAGAGCAGAGCTGCGTCTCACGGTTCGGGAGGTCAAGTCCAAGATGGCCGTGCTGCGTCCCTGGGGGGTGTCCTCGCACGCTGGGGGGCAGAGAGACGAGAGGGCCCTGCCCCATGACTCCCGGGCCCGAGCCCTCCCTGGCCTGCACCAGGAGAGGGTAGAGCCGGGACGTGGTCAGTGCCCACTGAGCACCCTGCTCGATGCAGGACGCTGCTGGAAGCACCGTACCACGAACCGCGCTGGCTCCGGTCTCGGACACCTGCAGCCGAGACCCTGGAGGGAGCGAGCTCCAGGCCAAAGGCCGCGAGAGGGAGCCCTTTGAGGAGAGGCATGCACTTGTGCATTCGCGGCCCCACTGCGCGCCAGGTGTGAGGCCGAGAAGTGGGGCGGAAAACGCATGTGTCCCTACCCGGATCCCGTTCCGTAAGGAGCTCTGCTGAAAGGCAGCTGTTGTCATGCTAAGGCCTTTTCCAGCTAAACTATACATAGGCGTAAAAGCCCAACTTACTGAAAAGCTCTTACAACGCGTGCCTAGCCTATGATGGGTCACTTTCGTGGGCCATTCAAGTGTCAGTGCCGTCTGGAAGTCAGGCTTGGTTTCAGATTTTCTCCCCCGCCCCAGGTCAGTAGCTCAAGGGCACATGGGCCAGGTAGGCCTTGCCAAGCGAGGGCTTGTGGCTGGTTTTCGATGCGGACGCCGGGGAGGGCGGCTGCCTGCACATCGGCTTACGTGGCACTCTCGCCCGGCGCGGGGCAGGGGCTGGGAAACCGCTAGGCAGACGTATTTCTTTCAGACCGTTTTGCTTTTCACTCAACCAAAAGTAACTGTGTACGTTAAGTGGAAATAATAACACCGACTTAGGAACACACGCTCGAGATCGGTTGCAGGATCAGTCCCAGCCCTGGCCCCACTCCGAGAGCTCCGGCCATCTGTCCTACTCCCCGGGCTCTGTGGGAACTGCTGGCCCCACTGCCCACGTGTTTGCCGACAGAGGGTCTCCAGCCCTCCTCCGTCCTGGCCGAGGTGTTTGCACCCCTCCCCCCAGGGCCAGGGCTGGCCGGGTGGCACAGCTGGGCGCTCAGGGGAAAGGCACCAGAGTAGTTCCGATCCAGTCAGAGAAGGGTGTGCTTGTCCTCTGAGCCCCCACGTGGCCAGGCGCTGTGGACACTTGGCCAGTCTCCTTGGGGTCCCTGGCACGGACTGAGCTGAGTTCATTGAAGTGCACACACAGGGACAGACCCGTCCCTCAAGTGCGGGGAGCCTGCCATCCACTTGCTCGTCCCCACTCGGCAGACAAGGCCTGGGGCTCTGCACGGTGGCTGTAAAGCGTTCTTTCCCTCAGTTGGTCTTAAGTGAGTGTTAGTCTCTTGAGCCTCAGAAAGAAGAATGCAAACACTTTATTGGGAAAAAAAAGTATAACTGTTTCCATTTATAGTGTTTCGGAGAATGAGCATGGGAAATAGTTTAAGCTGGTAATTTTAGCTTTGAGCCCCGGCCGAGTTCTCGGAGACACTCGGGCATCTGTGTCCAAGTTGAAGTAGCCATCCTCCCCGGCACACGCCTTCCTCCGTCGCTCTGTCCTGAGGTCCCCGAAGGCCCTGCCCTGAGGAAGAGCAGCCGATGGCCCTGGCGGCCCCCCGGTGCTCACGAGCGTCGCCGTTCTGCGGCCCCCCACACTCTCCTGGCACAGAGCAGCCGCGTGCCCTTCCGGGAGTCCTTCCTGGGGTTCGGGCTTACACTGGCCTGCCGAGTCAGGAGGAATCAGAGGAAACCGTGGCCAAAGACATGGCCTCCATCCGCGGCCAGCACGTACCCCTTACTGCTGTCCCGAAGATCCGGTCGCTCATGGTTGGCAAGGGTGAGCTGCCTTAGCCCAAACCTAACCGCTCTGGTTTCTTCTGTACGTGAATCATTTGATGATTTCGATTTCACTGCGTGATGAAATTGACGTAAAAACCGTCGTTTATGTTTTTTTCTGACCTAGAGAGCAGAAACGGGAGTGCGGGGCATCTGCTGCCTGGCTGCCCACCCGTGGTCTGCCTGGGGGAGTCTGGCATGGGAGCTGGCTTCCGGGAAAGTTGGGGCCACGCGCTTTGGGGCTTCTTACGTGCAAGCAGTAGGACCTGGAGGGCCCAGAGTCCGAATCTCTGTACACTTCGAAGTATCCGACTGGCCGCACCTGGGGCCCCTCTCGATCGGCCATGTGTGCACGTTCATTCGATTCCATGACGCCAATGGAGACAGGGCCGCTGGGACTGCCGAACAAGGTGGTGCGGGACTGTCGTCCGCTGCGGGCCCTGCCTGAAAGCTCGTCACAGTTAAAGCGGAAGACAAAGCCAACCCACACAGGCCAGCCAGCACCCACGCGGCTGGGACTGGGCCGCGGCGCAGCCAGACCTGGGCTTTGGAGCGCACGATCCGGCCGTTCTCTGTCCCGGGGCCGGGCCTACACCTCAGGTTTTAGGCACCTGCCCCCAGGTCCCCCTTGTTCCAGCCCCAGGCCCTGTCCTCTGGCCTGCCCGGAAGGGATGTCTCGTCAGTAGTCGACCTTAAACTCCAGATGAGTCATCCAGATGGGAGGAAAGACAGGCCAGGGTCGCGTTCCGGCCTGGGCAGAGCAGGTCTGCGGGCGTGTTGAGTTCCCCGTGGTGAGCCGCTCCGTGGAGAGCTCGCGGGGCCCGCCGGTCACGCAGGATGGCCTGAGGCTGTGCTTGATTGCCCTGGGGATATCCATTTTGCATCATCACATTCTTAACTGCTCCAAAGCAGGCCAGGCCCTGGTGTGGGGAAGCTGGGTAGGTTGTCACAGGGTGAGACGTCGGTGGGCCGCCGGACCTGGAAGTGCAAGCGCCCCAGTTAGGCCAGCTGCGTCAGTCCTGGCCCGTTGAGGGCTTGTCTCTGCCCCCCGGTTTCTTCAAGAGCAGAGCCGGTTTTCCAGGCAGTGCCAATGCCAAGATTGGAAGAGCAGCTTCCTGTTCGCGGCAGCCTCAGGGCAGGTGTTCTGGTCTCCATTCCGGCCAGGGGTGGCGGTATGTGGTTAATAACCCGAGGGACCACGGCAGTCACTACCGGTCCTGGGACCAATGCTGCGTGCCGGGGAGGGCTGGGCGAGGACGCCAGGGCTCCCTCTGTCCCGTTGCAGCCTCCGCCCCCTGCTCTCAGGAGGGGCTCTGCAGCGCAGGCCGGCCGGTCTGGGAGTGGCCTTGGAGCCGTGTCTCAGCGGCCTTCCCGGCCATCTCCCTAAGGGCCGGTGACTCCCAGCCACCCCCACTCCCCCACCCCCGCCCCCTGGGCTCAAAACGCAGTGAAGGGGACAAAAGTGGCCCTGTCTGTCCTGTCTGTCCTGTCTGTCCGTCCTGTTAGTGTTCTCAGACTCAACTCAAAGTGTTCAGGAAACTCGGACGGGCACATGGCTCTGCGGAACCCAGCACAAGGGGACTTTGAGAGGCTTGTGTCAAAACAGGATAAAAGTACGAATTTATTTCGGTGCAAAGGAGCTTTGAAACGCACATGTAGCGCTCTCGTAGTGCGGGGCTCCGCGAATGTCTCCAAGAGCTCTCATACTGCAAGTCTTCGACTCCGGAACTTACGCGAATGCTGGAGAGGGCCCTCATCTCTGCTTCGCTCCTTCCTTCAGTCTGTGGGGTGCTTTTAGATGATTGAGTAGAAATTGGGGGGAAGCCAGGTGGCTGGAAGGGTGGATGGAGACGGACAGACAGGACATGTCGGGACAGACCGTGGCCTGCCTGACGGCTGTGTAGGCGTTCATGTAAAAGCTTACAATTTCTTTCTTTGTTAGAAAATGCTCATCTGTTGGAGATGGGTTGAAATTCGGGGTAAAACCTTTAGGAACAGCAGGAGAGTGCACGTCTGGGCTTCAGCACCCAGCGCACCTGTCTCCCGGGGCTCGCGCTGTCTCCTGGTTCATCGTCTGTCAGAGCACCTCTGGAGGCATTTCCTAGGTGCCGTGGGCACGGTGGTGTGGGCACGTGCCGTGGGCATGGTGGTGCGGGCACGGTGGTGCGGGCACGGTGGTGCGGGCACGGTGGTGAGTAGGGCCTGACAGGCATGTGGCCTTTCGTTCTTCTGGTGGGGGTGGCAGGGAGGGTAAGCCACAGTGAGTTCCGTAAGAAGACGGAACGTGGAGACAGTGGGGACGAGGCCCAGGTGTTGGGTATGGGGGGACAGCATCCGGTCGCTGGGTACGGGGGGACGGGGTCCAGCCGCCAGGTATGGGGGGACGGGGTCCAGCCGCCAGGTATGGGAGGACGGGGACCAACCACCAGGTATGGGGGGACGGGGTTCAGCCGCCAGGTATGGGGGGAACGGGGTCCAGCCGCCAGGTACGGGGGGGACAGGGTCCAGCCACCATATATGAGGCAGCTTCAAACAGTTCGTGGGAAAACGTCAGCCCCCAGGTGAGCTGCCTCATGCGCAAATTCCCAAACAGGTGCCCTGGAAACCCCGGCCAGGACAGCAGACCCCGTAACGGAGGGTGGCGGGGCTGCTCGGCCCGTGTGAGGCCACGGTGCGGCTGGCGGGCTGTTCCTGTCTTTGCATCAGAAGCTCAGGAGCCCTGGCGTGGGTGACAGTGCTCGCCTGAGCCATCCGCGAGGGTTCCGGCGTGCGCTGGGGCCACGCCTGGGATCCAGGCTGCCGGAGAGCTGCGGCGTGTGCACTGTCGGACTGCCTCCCGGCTCTCCCTTTCTCTCTCCCTGTCTCTCTCACCCGAGCTCTGCAGGGCCCGCTGGTGACGAGTCCCCGGGACGATCGGATCGATAGGCCCACCTGGCCCTGCGGCTTGGTAAGAGCAGCCTCGGGAAGCCTCCCCTCCCCCACAGCCCTCTTGGACAACGCACGCCCTCCGCCCGCCCCCATGGGGTCCCGTTGATTGGCAGAGGCCCTGTCATTTCCGCCCGGCTTGCCTGACAGCCCCTCGCCTGGTCTAATTATGCCAGTGCAGTCTCGGCCACAGCAGCCGGGAAGGCTTTATCAGATGGGCCAGCTGACCGTGGCCAGCTCTCCTGCACCTGCCTCCTCCCGATCACGGCGGAGGGGTGGTGGCCGGGGCCCCCAGCTAAGCCCTGCTGGCAAGTGTCAGCCATGAGGAATGGGCCTGCTCCCCGCTCCTCATCTGGACAGCATCAGGTCAGCGGTGCATGCTCGGCGTTGCACAGGGCCCTCCGGCAGGTCTCCCACTGCAGCTCTGTGGGCCCGTGTCGTCCCATTGTTCCTGCCCTCCACGGCCGCCATCTTGCCCGTGACAGTCGCCCACACCTCTGCCTCTCGCTAAGCGCGACCTCCTGGCCTCTGTCTTCACCCTGACGCTGGCCCCCGGGGCAGTTCTGACGGCCAGTCTGTCTGCCCGCCTGGGGAGGTCATCGCTGCTGTCAGACCATGGCTGGGTAGAAGCTTGAGGGCTGCCCCTTCTCAGGCACCCAGGGCGGCCCGGTACCAGGAGCTCCTGCCAGGCAGCAGGCCAGCCCTCGGGCACTGTGCAGGTGACCATCTGGACAGGGCCCCTACCCATCGAGGCCTCCAGGCTCCATCCGGAGCCCTTGCTCATTGATGACGCATGGCAGAGAAACGAAGTTCCGAAAGCCCTGTCGTCCTGGCCCCAGGGTGATGCCGTGTGGCCCAGCGTCCCCAGCCAAGCCCAGCTCGCCTGTCGGGCTTCACGGCTCGGCGTGGTCTCCGGGCCAGCTGCGTGGGCATCGCCAGGCGCCATGAGCAACACCACCTCCCGTATCGGTCTGCGCTTGAACGAGACCCCAGGGACATGTGCGTGCTCCAGCGTGCTCAGGCGCGTGCGTGCTCCAGCGTGTGCAGGCGTGTGCGTGTTCCAGTGCGTGCTCAGGCGCGTGCGTGCTCCAGCGTGTGCAGGCGTGTGCGTGTTCCAGTGCGTGCGTGCTCCAGTGTGCTCAGGCGTGTGCGTGCTCCAGCGTGCGCAGGCATGTCCCTTCCAGTTGACGGAGAGTGGGACTCAGCTACCCCCATGACGCTGGCCGGAGGACACGCTCCCTTCCCCTGCTTTGGGGACCTCGTCAGAGGACAGGACAGCCGGTTCAGCACGTTAGGGACCAGGTGTGGGTCTGGGACCCTTGGAACTAGGATTCCTGGAGCCGCTCCTCCTAATTCATGGGGAATATTTTTTTCTGGAAAGCCCGCGGGCAGCAGGGCCAGCCCCGGGCCTATGGTCGAGGGAGCTGGGCCAGCGTGGCCCCTTCCGCTTGAAAATACCTGGGCATGTCGTGTGCATGCCAGGACCCCAGCAGGAGAAGGAAGGGACTGCAGCACGGCCATGCCCTGCCGGGGGTGGGTGCTGTCTCACTTTCTCTGTCTCTCTCTCTAGAGAGAACACATGTACCCTCTGGCAGCTCTTTTAAAAAGAAAGAAAGGTCGCCCACAAAAGCAAATGGTGACAACCCCTCTGGGTTGCCCCACATTCCCAATTCCTGACACGCACCTGGGTTGGATTCGGAGCTGAGTCCTGGGCTGTGGCGTGGGGGGCATTCCTCACTCTGACCTCATCCTGGTCAAATGAACATGTGCTGCTGCTTTAATTAGAAAGAACTTTTTTTTTTTTGAGAGTTTTTGTTTGGTTTTGTTTTTGTTTGTTTGTTTGTTTTTTGCTACTGGGCATGTGCGCTCGCCAGAAAGGCAGAGAGAGAGAGTCAGAAAGTGAGAAATCACCCCCCGGGGGGATGGCCACTCCTCAGTCCTTTCTCCTCCACTCTCCTCTCAGGATCTTGGGCACGCACGCACACGCACACGTGTGAGTATAAGTCACTGGGTCCAGGACTTGAACCGTGGTCGACTACATGGGAGTCCAGCGATGTAGCCATTACGCCAACTGCTGGTCCCAGAAAAAACCCTTTTAATAGCCTTCCTTATGCAACGAGTGCCAATAGCTCCAGGCCGGCAGGTTAGAATGGGACCGGAGGACGCCGGGGTCGCGGGTCGCTCGCCTGGAGCGTCTTAGAGCTGTGTGCACACCGAGGCGTGCCCTGGAAACAGGCTCTGCGCCTCGCGCTCGTGTTTTGTTTTTGTTTTTTAATTTACTGAGCAAGAGACCGACAGACAGTGCAGAGGGCCCCGTGCCTCAGTCCCCCGCCTCCCTAGCTGGTCGAGACCCCATGACCACGCGCCGTGCACTGACCTACCTAGCTCCTAGGTGACAGCCCGTACGACTCCGCAGGCCTGGGCTGGCCTCCATGCCCCAGAGCGCAGGCCTGCGGGACGTCGTGAGTGTTTGCCCAGGCCGGCGCACGTCGCGACCTGGCGGCAGTGCCAGCAGCGTGCTCCACCCGAGAACGTCCTGAGTCGTTGTGGTCTGAGGGTCTGAGGCCCCAGAAGTCAGGTCGCACCTCCTCGGCCACGTACGGCGTGAGGAAGCATGGCCTCGGGGTAGTACGTGGGTGGGTCTTCGAGAGTGGGAGCCGTGGTTCTATCGCTGGGCCTAGAGCAGCCCCCTGTGAGGACGCAGGTGGAAGGGGAGACCTAGGGCGGCCCTTGCCAGACCCCAAGGAGAAGTGAGTGTCCCCGCCTGTAAAGGCGGTCCGGGGCGTTAGGCGGTAGTGGCTGTGCTAACGGGTACCTAAGTGTGGACTTGACTGGCGAGTGGGCCTTCTGGTGACAGGCGGTCCCAGCGGAGCCCACTGCTGTGAACCTCACCCGTCTGAGTATCTGAGCGTGGTCCGACGGGTTTGTTTAGGTTCATTTATTGAACACAAATGCGAAGGGAGTTAGGAGCGGGAGAGAAGCAGAGTTTCCAGAGCTAGAAACCCAGGTGCGACCGAACCCCGTCCTCAGCGAGCCGTGTACCCACTCGTAGGGCCTGGATGAACGGGCGGCAGCTGGGAGCCGGGCGGTGGCCTCGCTGTGGCGAGTGGCGCTCAGGAACAGCGGCTTTTCCTGCTGCACGTTATCTGGGGCTGGGAGCTCTGTGGGCTCCTGAGTGGTGGAAAGCAGTTTCAGGTGTCTTGGGGCACACCCCGCTTCTCAGCAGGCGCCGGAGCACGTCCTGGGCTCCAGTGTGGGCAGCTGTTCTAGACAGGGAACTCGGGGTGCAAGCCAGACAGAATGGGAGCCGGGATCAAGGATGAAGCCAGCTCACACCAAGGGGCTCGCCTGCAGAGCCAGACTGGCCCGTAGGCACCGCCACGGCACCCGCCCGTCGTGGCTCCAGCGTCACCTCTGTCCTGCGCGTCGTGGGCCGGTGTAGCCGGGGGGCCTGCGCCTGCCTGGGGCTGTCCAGCTCCTTCCTCCCTGCTGTGTGTGACTCGGTGGTCTCATCTGTCCAGTGGGGATGACGGGGCCATCACACAGGGCCCCTGGGTTTATGGAGAGTGGTTGCAGCGGCTGTAGGAGACACGTCTTTGCACCCGTGACCCGGTGCCTTCTGGAGCTCCCTCCCCGCGCCCCCAGCCTTAAGGTAACATCTTTCTCCGTGAAGGCAGAGCCCGTGTGGTTGCTGTGACCCCCACCGCATACGTGTGAAGCCAGCGCTTGTGTGCGAGGTGATGGGGCTCGAGCCTTGGCTGCACCCCGACAGTCTCTGGGCTCCGACTCGCCCGGCCTCACCTCCTCGGCTGTAACTGGGGTCGAACAGCAGGCTCGCGGAGGGCTTCAGCAAGGTCACATCGCAGGAGCTGCCAAGCTCGGAGCGGTGGGCTCAGGGAGCGGCGGACGAGCGGGCGGGACAGCAGTGCCTCAGCCGTGCCTCTGCGGTGCAGTGCGCGTGCTCTGGTTCCAGGTGGAGTGAGAGGATGTCCGTGGGCCGTACCACCAGAACTGCCCTTCGGCCCATGCTTCTCACAGCCGTTCCCTGACCCACACTTGCCCCGGACGTTCGGGCGGGCCGAGTCCGTGTGCGCCCACGGTGGCTGGGCTCTTCCGCCTCCGTCGGCCTGCCCGTGGGGGTGGCCTGCCGCGGCATGCATCTCCCAGGTGCTTCCCGACCGGCCGGCACTGGGCTCCTGCTGGGAACGCCAGCTCACACGGTGTGTGCAGTGCCCCGTCCTTATCAGGGTGCCGACGGGGTGTCCTCTCCCACCGGGCCACTGGGGGACTCGCAAGCTCAGAGCAGCCTGGGGCCGAGGACAGCAGACTGGGGCAGTCTGTCCTTGTGCACCCACGGGGCTTGGTGACACTCGGCCGTTCCCTCGGTGCAGCAGAGCAGAGGCCAATGCATGGACAGCCTCAGCTTCCTCGCTGTGGACCCTGGGCGATGACCGTTCGTGGGAAGATATTCAGACCAACTCGTCCCCAGAGTGATTCCCAGCACGCTGATCACGTGGAAACGCCCCACAGGAAGAGGCTCCGGTGTTTGGGAAGTGCGTTACGCTGTCTTTTGGCACTCACACACATCGTGTGTTCAAGGCCCCAAGAAGTCCTGCAGTCGAGACACAGATGGGCATTGTTCAGCCCGATCGAGTCACTGGGAACACTTCCTCCTTCTCACGTAATGTCAGTTAGCATCCCCGGGAGCTGGAAACAGTGAAGGCGCTCAATTGACTACAGTTATCTCCAGTTCATTGCAAGTGGTAGGTGAATATTAAGTGAGAAGGTGTTGTTTTTTAAACAAGGCATTTAGGGAGTGGATTAAAAGTCCTAGCTAACATGCTTCGGAGTCACTTCTAGATGTGACCATCAGGTGCTCTGTGTCTCACCAAGTCACAGCCCTTCTGACACACCAGTCTGGCATGCCGGAAGGCGCCGTTGCGGGCCGAGGCCTGACCTGGGGCAGTAGAGGTGACGTTGGAGCCCTGGGTTGGGGAG
The DNA here is from genome assembly GCA_026018925.1 of Tupaia tana. Lineage (NCBI taxonomy): Eukaryota > Metazoa > Chordata > Mammalia > Scandentia > Tupaiidae > Tupaia > Tupaia tana. The sequence continues at coordinate 1,069,586 of JAKSZU010000012.1, forward strand.
GGTTCATGCACGCCTATCAGCCACGTGGACGTCTCACGGGCTGGCACAGGGGCAGTTTGACAGCGGTACGAGGCCCACCCTGCGGACTCCGTGTCTGCGGGCACAGCACTCCACGGAACTGCTCGCCAGGGGAGCCACGCTGGAGGAGGTGAGCTCCCCGTGGCGCTGTCCTGTGCCAGTCGGGAGGGTGGCCAGACCCACAGGCCTGGCAGCGGGCTTCCTCGGGCCCCATGGCCAGGGGAATGTGTACCTGCAGGCCCGCGGTACCTGGCAGAGATTCTCAGAGCACGCTGAGACCCCGCTGTCACACGGGCAGCAGTGACCTGGCCACAGGCTCTTGTCTGGTCCCCTTGTCTATGACGCCATGTCCTACCCCTTCCCTTCTGCCCCGGGTCAGGTAATTGGACTGGACATCCTGGCATTCAGGATCGAGTCCTGGAGCCCTGAGCAGTACTAACATTGAAAACTGCACTTGAGACCGTGTGTCACACGGCTGCAGGTGTAGTGGCAGCTGGGCGGCGAGGCGCAGTGGGGTGGGGTGTAGGGGACCCTGTCACCCTGTCTTTCTCCCACGTGGACACAACCGAGGGGTCTCTGTGTTACTATGTCCCTTTAAGATAGTGCCTGGACTGTGAAGTACAGCTCCGAGCAAGTACCCGCGCCGGGTTGTCTGCAGCCAAGAATAGCTGATTCACTTTGGGGAGCAGGAAGGTGATCTATTTTAAGTGCTTATAAAACTGTTGAATTGGTCAGGACCTGACAGTGTGGTCTTGGGAGTTAGTCTCAGCAGGCCAGGGCGTGGCTCTCTGGAGTGGAATCTTTCCTATCTGATATGTCGTGTGTGTGTGTGTTTTTGCTAGAAGGCATGTGTGTTTGCCAGAGATCTAAGCAGAGATAGAAGGGAGCCCCCGGCGGGTGCTTCTCCATTTCTCCCCTCAGGACTGGACATGCACGCACACACGGCGTCCCGCACTGTGGGCCACGTGGAGTCCGGACGCCCCCAGCACCAGGCCGCGGAGCCAGCCCACGTCATTTCCTAGTTTGGTGGCCTCAGAAACCCCTTCGCCCCAAAGGCGCACAGATTCGACCCCAAGTTGTCTGTGCAAAGCCCGAGGCTGGCAGCCCCGTGTGCCGTTTCTGTTTTCTGGAAGGTCAGCGAGCGAGTGCGTGCCCCACGAGAGGTCTCTGTCTAGGTATCTGACGTGTGCACGCTCTCTAGCAGTGGCCCAGTCGTGGCCTGGCTTGTTTGCCTCCCCCCTCCCGGGGCGAGGTGGGGTGAGGTACCTCGTCATGACCCAGTCTGCGAGGAGAGCGCGCACTGCGGGCACGGAAGGGCCGTTCCCGGGATCATCGCCTCCTGTCTGAAGCAGCCTGTGTGGTGCAGGTGCAGTGCCCACGGACCGTTGAAGGTGTCCGGTCTTCCTCTTTCTAGGGTGCGCTCTAGTGCTGGGGTGTAAAAGGATGCACCTTGTTAAGAACTCTGACCCTGGGACCAGCAGTTAGCATAATGGCTATGTCGCTGGACTCCCATGTAGTCGATCGCGGTTCGCGTCCCGGACCCGGTGGCTAACTCACGCCGGGTGCGTGTGCGTGCGTGCCCAAGATCCCGAGAGGAGAATGGAGGAGAAGGGATTGCAGCATGGCCATCCCCCTGGGGGGTGATTTCTCGCTTTCTGTCTCTGTCTTTCTGGCGAGAGCACATGCCCTATAGCAAAAACCTCTCCAAAAAAACCTCCCAAAACTCTGCCCTTGCAGTCAACCCGCGCAGTCACCGTGATTTCTCTGTAGCGGCCAGGAGGCCCACCAGGGCCTCAGTGCGGGGGTGGACGGGTCTTTGAGGAAACTCGAGCTCTGGGTGCCGTTAGCAGGGCCACACGCTGTCTTTTGGGGACGGGGAGGTCAGCAGAGCCAACCAGTGGCGTCCCTCCCACCCACGTCCCTTGTCACCTTGCTTTCCAAAATGGTGAAGCTGGAGCCGGCCGAAGTCCCCAGCAGAGAGCCAAGGCCTTCCAGGAGCAGGCTCAGCCCTGCCAGCCATCTTCCCTGCAAATCACAGAGCGGTGTGCTCCACGTCGGAACCAAAGCAGAGCCTGGTGTGGCCTCAGCTCCTTCTGAGAAGCACCACAGCCGCTGAGCGAAGGAGAGAGGGCGGGAGCCAGTGACAGAAGCCAGGCCAAGATGGCTCTAACCCCTGCCCCTCCGTTCCTGGGATCAGAAGAGTATAGATAGTAGACGCGATAGTAGCTGAAAATCAGGAGTGCTGACCGAGTGCCGGGACCGGGCAGGTGCCGACAGAGTGATCCGATGCCCCGAGGTCCCTGTGTCAGATACGGGAACCGTGACACAGAGTAGTGAGGTAACTTGTGAGAGGTCGCAGCCCGCGATGGTGGGCAGTCCCAGGACCCAGCCTGGAGGCTGCTCTCACCCAGCCCCTGCCGTCGTCCTGAGTTACGGAATCGCCAGGGCTGAGCTGATCTCCGCCTGTGGTTATGTCAGGGTGAGCGGCCACCGCGCCGCCGGCAGGGCGCGGAGTTCCCACTGCATGCCCACCGCCCGTTCCCTTCGCCCCGTCCCGCCAGCGGCCCGGTGTGGTGTGGGCGCTGTCGCCATCCTCACGACAGGCCAGGAAACAGGCTTGGCGCGGTTGGTAATCTGGATGACACCCGTCTGCCGGGGCGGGCAGGCCACCGAGCTGTCCCCGCTCCTCGACATGAGGTGGCCCTGGCAGCTGGCTCCGGGGTTCCCGACCTGGGTGTCCGTGTGCTCGCTCAGCGAACACAGAGCCCGGAGGCGCCACCTTGGTGGCGTGTCTCCACAGCCTTGCAGGGGTTCGGGGCATGGGGCACAGGACATGAGGACGGGAGTCAGGCGGTGCCACCATGGGGGCGCACAGTGGAGGGTGGAGGGGGAGTGACGTCCGCGGGCCAGACGCACGTGACATGCCCTTCGAGTCGGAACCTAGAGGAGGAGCCACAGGCCGGGTGGTGGGACCCGAGATTCAGGGACCAGTCACCTCGCTGGCTGCGTCGGCCACTGTCACCTTCATTTCTGCAGAGCTGTCTTGTGACAGGCTGTCGTCAGGGTCAGTGCAGTCTGAATCAGGACGCGCCAAGGGTTTGTGTCCTGAGTAATGGAGTGCTCCTGAGTAATGGAGTGCTCTCTCCTCCCAGCGCCAGCGCTCCCTGCCCGGCCCTCGTCGTCGTCATGCCTCCCTCTCTTCTCCGTCTCCTCTCCACCCAGGACCTGCCTAGCCCACCGTCCACCGCGCTGACCAGTGATGAGTGGTTTAGGGTTTTAGGGAAGAGAATGAGGTGTGTGTACATACGTGTGTGCGCGTGTCAGGCCGTGTCAGCTGCCCCTCTGCAGAAGGCCTTGTGCTCCTGGCCTCTTTGGACCTAACCCTCTATAAACTAGACCCGTGCCTCCCCGCCAAGTGGGGTGGACACAGCGGGCAGCTATCTGGTCACTGCAGGCCCCGCCTCCCCAGCACCACACCCCACCTCCCCAGGCACATACCCCGCCTCCCCGAGCCGCCTGCTCCGCCTCCCCAGGCACATACCCCGCCTCCCCAGGCACATACCCCGCCTCCCCAGGCACATACCCCGCCTCCCCGAGCCGCCTGCTCCGCCTCCCCAGCACACACCAGGCCCCAGGGCTGGCTCAGAAGGCCTAGCCGTCAGTAGTGCCTGGGTAGAACTGGGAATCTGGCTGCAAAGGTGCAGCCCCTTAGACGTTTCAGGAGTTGTTGGGTCCTGGGGTCCCACAACTGCAGGGAGCCACTCCACCTCGTCCCTCGAGCAGGGAGTGTGGGCGGCAGAGGCCGCTCCCCGCACCTTCTGCGTTTAAACACATGTGAGAGCATTTGGTGAACTTGTGCATGTGGGCGCGGAAGGGTGGCGCGTCGTGACAGAGCTGGGCACAGGGCCAGGCCGAGGACCCCCGAGCTCCAGGGTTGGGGGAGCAACTCGAGCCTCCCATTTCTCCCCGCCCAGATGCAAGTGTGGTGCAGGTAGGTGGCCAGGGGGTTCAGACAGCACCACGTAGGCCAGTCCACCGCCTCCGTAAGGCCAGACTCCCCCTCGCACTCGGTGCTGGCTGCCGTGCTGGGCTGCAGCCCGGACACGCTGGGGGACACAGCGCAGCCGTCCGCAGCCCAGCCATGAGAAGGCGGCCGTCCGCCCATGAGCACGCTGGCCCTGCGGCGGCCCACCCCGGGCCTCGGGCTGGCAGGAAGCAGGCGAGGAGGCAGGGTCGTGCCCCAAGTCTCGTGGAAGCCTCAGCCGGCACCTCAGAGGTGACCGTACGTGGGACTAGGTTAGCTAAGTGACAGACGTCTGTAGGGGTAGGGTGGGCCCTGATCAGTGTGACCAGGTCCTTACAGTGAGGGGGGGTCGGCGCTCAGATCAGGGCTCGGTCAGAACCCGGTGGCAACGGGGGCAAGGTCAGAGTAAGGGGGCCACAAGCTGAGGACCCATGGCTCTCCGAAGCTGGGAGGAGGCAGGGGCTCTGGGGGAAGCAGGGCCCGCTGGTGCCCTGACTCCTGTCCTCTGGCCTCCAGAGGGCGAGAATTTATTTCTGTTTTTTGTGTTTTGTTTTGTTTTGTTTCAGAGAGGTTTTTGCTATAGGGTGCGTGCGCTCGCCAGAAAGACGGACAGACAGTGAGACAGAAAGCGAGAATCACTCTCCAGGGACGAAGGCCACGCCGCAATCTCCTCCATTCTCTTCTCGGGATCTTGGGCATGCACGAACATGCGCCCAGTGTGAGTTTTAAACCACTGGGTCCGGGACTTGAATAGCGGTCGACTACATGGGAGTCCAGCGACATAGCCATTACACCAACTGCTGGTCCCTCATTTCTGGTTTTATTTTTTTTTTCGGAGAGGTTTTTGCTATAGGGCGCGTGTGCTCGCCAGACAGACAGAGAGAGACAGAGATGATAGAAAGCGAGAAATCAGCCCCCGGGGGGATGGTCACGCCGCAATCCCTTCTCCTTCATTCTCCTCTCGGGATCTTGGGCATGCACGCACACGCGCCCGGCATGAGTTTTAAGCCACCGTGTCCGGGACGCGAACCACGGTCGACTACGTGGGAGTCCAGCGACATAGCCATTACGCTAACTGCTGGTTCCCCCCTCATTTCTGTTTTTAAAGCTGCTGGTCTGAGCAGCCCTGGGAGCTCAACCAACAGTCCACCCGCCCTGCAGACGCACCGCCTAGTCTCTCTCCTACGGTGGCCACAGGGGCTCAGCCCGTCCCAGTGCCCGCCGAGGCCCTGGCTAGTGGCAGAGTAGGGACCAAGCCCAGGCCTCCTGGTCCGAGCTGCCCGGTGGTCCGCCAGGGCACGGGTCTTCCCTGCGCCGGTCCTGCAGGCGGGCACCTCTGCGTTTCCCAGACCCGAACAGTGCCTGTCCCCACTGCGGTCGTCGGAGGCTCTCCACTTGAGTGTGCAAATGTGCACGAGAACAAGTCCACGCTCGCTCAACTCGGCGAGGGGCGTGTGTGGTGCTCACCTGTGTGGGGGCCGCGGTGGAAACGGGAGCAAGCGTGAGCTGTCGTGTTCGTGGCCACTCACCGTGGGCCACAGTGTGCTGGGAGAGAGCCCGCAGGAGGTAGCCGGTGAACGCCGCCGTGGTTGGCGATTTCCTAAGGGCAGTCTCCAGGGGCCTCCTGGAAAGGGTGAGACAGTGACACTTCCTCCCGGTGGCCAGGCTCTCTGTCGCCATCTGTGCCGGACCCTGAGGAAACGCGGGGCGCAGGTGGGATCCGACCGAGGAGAGTCGGGGGTCCTGGAGGAACTCGCGCTGTCTGCTGCAGGTGTCGCCGAGCGCCAGGCCACTGCGAAGTAACGCAGGAAGAGCCCCGTCATCAGGGCACCGGTGTCCTGCGCCCTCTCCTGCCGCGTGACCTGACCTGCGTGTTGGCCTGGTCGGGCTTGCGAGCACAGCCCCACCCTGTGAGGTCGCGTCAGGTCTGAGAACACCCACGGTGACCTTGGGGTCAGCGCCTCCCGGTCGTGTGCAGGGCTCAGGTTTGGGGTGTCTCAGCTGCATGGATGGAACCATGGACTGAGAGGCAGGAGTGACACCTTGGGAAGCCGAAGAGGCCGGGGCGGGCCCAGGAAGGGAAGGGACAGGCCCTCTGTGCCTGTGGGGCCTTTCAGAAAGGCTGCAAGACCGAGCCCGGGAGGTGCTCTGGCCGGGGGAGGCAGCCCCTCGGCCTGGCGACCGTTTCCCCCAGCAACCCGGCCACACTGCCTGCTCCTCCGGGGCCGCTGGCTCCGGGCATGGTGGACGCCCACTGCAGCCACAGCTGCCGCCCGGAGAGTGGGGCTGGTGCTGCCGGCGACGAGAGCCATTCCTCCCGGCCCTCCCGCCCCCAGGTGAAAGGGAACTCGTTTTCCCGGGCTGGCTAAAAGGAGCCCTCTGTTTATTTTCCGAGCAGCTCCGGACCGCGGTGTCCATTCATCACGCCGTGCCGGCCGGCCCCGCCTCCCTGCACCCTGAAAGCCTGAACTTCACCGAACCGCTCTAACGACTTCCACATGTCCGGGGCGCGGGCGGGGCTGGGAGTGCAGGCACCCTCCAAGGCTCGCAGGCGTGCGGTTCAATGGCTCAGTCATCCGAGCTCGGGCCAAGCACGAGGAAAATAAATGCCTGCTCTGTAACAGTCTCGGGGCTCTGGAGGGGGGCGGAGAGTCCTGCTGCAGAGAACAGCCCGGCCCTTTGCTCACAAGTAACAAGACACGCTACTGTTCGGGCTCAGCGGAGGAGGCACAGCGGAGACCTCGCCCCCGGCAGCTCAGCACCAGGTGAAGGCACGGAGGCCCACCGGGCGGGAGCCCGAGCCCGCAGGGGCAGAGGTGGGCCCGGAGCCCGGACTCCGCCAGCCTGGCCAGCTCCTCCCTCCCTGCTCAGGGGCCTGTTCGCCTCGCTGTGGGGTGTGCTCGGAGCTGCTGGGGAAGCTCCCCCGCCAGCCCCCGCTCCGGATCCCCCTGCCTTGAAGGGTGTCAGCCGGCACCAGGCCACGCAAGCCATAGTGTCCTGGGAGGTGGAGGCGCCCCGCCACGGCCACCTGCGTCGCCTCCGCTCCCCTGGCGTCCGTCCGGCTTCTGACTTGGGCGGGGTGCTGGCGAGGCCCTCCCGTTCCTGGCCGGAGTGGAGAGCTGCCCGTGGCCCGGGCCGTGGAAGGCCCACTCCGGAGCGCTCACCTTCGCTTGCTTGTCCATGAAGCAGCCGAGCCGTGAGGAGGTGAGACAGCTTGGCGAAGTCCAGAGCCGACGGCGGAAGAACAGGCTCTGGGGTGACCACTCTGACCCTGCGGCTGTGGCGACCAAGGTCGTGTGACAGGATTGTGGACCTGCGGCGAGGAGGGGTGAGGGGAGCATAGCCAGGCCCCGATCTGAGGATAAGGAAGCCGGCGGGGGGAGGCCCGGCCGGGGCCGTAGGCAGCCCAGGCGCTGTACCCACCGGACTGGCTCTGGGCCACACCTTGGTCTGTACCATGTGCCAGGGGGGACAGAGCAGAGGTGGTCCTTGACGCCCGCCACTGCCAGAGAGCGTCCCAGCTGCCACCGGAAGGCCTTCGAGGGTGTCGGGCTCCTCAACCAGCCTGGGGAGACAGCCGGGAGGCACCGAGGGCACCTCCAGCTTAGCAGGAAGCTGCACTCGGACCCTCCGAGCCCATGGGCCGTCTCCCAGGGCGGGAGGCTCCTGCAGGTCCGTGCCCCCGAGGCCGTCGCTCCTGCTTCCCTTACGGTGGGCAGCAACACCACACCCGACCTGCTCGCTGCCGGCATGTCCCAGCACAGGGAGTACGCAGCCCTCACGTCATCGCGATATGCTGTCACTCAGTCACAGGGCAACGTACACCGACCAGCCGGTGTCGGGGAGAGAGCCACGGGGAGTGGCCCCGAGGGAGGGTCCCGTCTGGGCGCCTGCCCTGTGCACCTGCTGGCCACCCCGCTCCCCACCCACCCTCCCCACGCTGCAGTCCCTTCTCCATTCTCCTCTCGGCATCTGGGGCACACACGCACACGTGCTGGTGAGTTTAAGCCGCTGGGTTCGAACTCCAACCACAGTTGCCGACTGGGAGTCCAGCGACGCGACGTAGGCTATCTGCTGGTCCCAACCCCAGTTTTTAAGATGGGGGAGAGGGGAGTCCTCTACCCCAGAGCTGTGCCTGTGAAAGCTGAGACCTACAACAGGACTAAGCTTAACCCCAGCTCGCCACGTCTGCCCTGCGCCTTGGCCTACATTGGTTTTGTCGCAGAGCAGACCACTTCGTCTCCCCACCAAGCATCCGCTAGTGACTTTCTAAGCAGAACCCGCTCCGGGGCGTGGAGGACAAGCCCAGCTTCCACAGCCGAGCAGACAGACTCGTGGAGAGGCCAGTGCATGGGGCTGCCTGCTGCTCCCCACACCCAGCTCCCTGTGAGCACCCAAGACCCAGGGGGCCTCGGGGTACCCAGAGCCAGCATCTGTGATGCTCAGCCAGTCCCTGGGCTGGGAGGGAGCCAGTGCAGACCCCGGGGCTGCCTCCGTGGCCTGGCTCTTCTCCTGGGCTGGCCCGTAGTCCACTATGGCCTGGGGGTGCTCAGTGGGGCCTCTCCCCCTCTGCCCAGGATTAAGGGCCTGGAGACCCACACGAGGGCAGTGCTGGGCACCGGGCACCGGGCCCGGGGCAGCGGAGGCGTGGGGGTAAAAGCCACCAGCACGGGCGGCAGGGGGATGGCTGGTGCTGCCCCGGCAAGCCCGGAGGAGCCCGGAGGAGAGTCTTGCGTTATTGTCACCGTTAATAATGGCCCTTTATGTGAGCCTCGCAGGACAAGGGTTCCAACAAAGCGGAGAGGAGGAAGCAGCCCCTGCTGGGGGCCTTGTCGTTTATCAAGGCTAATGGAGGGAGAGGGGTCTCGGGCCAGGCCAGGGAGGAGGCTGGGGGAGTTGTAGCCAGGAGGGCACCGGAGACCCCGCGGGCAGCACCCTGGTGCTCGCCGTGCTGTTCCCTGCCCCTCCTTCGTCCTGCCACGGCCCCTGGCTCAGAGCCTTCGCAGCCTGGAGAGAGGACGGCGGCGTGACCGTGCCACCTTCCCTTCGGAGCCTCGGCCTCGCCTGCGGGGAGGCTGGGGGTGACGTGTGTCGCCCCGGGAGAGGGGCTGTGAGGGAGAGGTGCAGACCGGAGTGCTGATGCTCCGAAGGCACGCGCTAGCCTGGCCCACCCACTCCTCAGAGGCTCTGAACGCCGTGCCCCGTGAGCCGCCGTGTGCTGTCGCCAAGCCACTGCACCCGGGCCACATTTCCTTCTCTGCCGTAGAGTGGTCACCTTCGCCTGTTCACACGGGGTGTGAGGCAGAGCTGTCTTGGGGATGCCAGGCTCGCCTTACCAGGGATAGGGCAGCATCTTGAGGCCCTGGGAGAGCCAGCAGCCCTGCCAAGCTGGACACGTGGGCAGGGGCTGTGGCCCTGTGGTCTGGGTCAGATTTAAGTTGGGGGGCAGCACTGCCAGCACCCAGGGCATCTGTGCAAAGCTATTCGCCATGCTCGGAGCAGCTGTGCCCCGTGGGAGCTGGGGAGAGGGCACAGCATTTGCAAGAGTGAAAAAGAGGGGAACTGTAACGTGCTGCAGTGCCGCGTGGACGAGGGCTCCGCGGACTCGCTCCCAAGAGCCAGCCGGCGTGGTCCTGAGTCTTCCCCGCGGCTGGCCAGCAGTCCACCCCGAGCTGTCGGTCAGGCTGCAGGACAGGAATCCACCCCGCGTCCCCATCTCCCCTTGCAGTCGGCACCTTAGCTCAGAAATAAAAATCAGGCCCCAAAAGTACACTCTGCACTTACAGCAACGTGGTCGGTATAGCCCCGGGTGCTGGCGGAGGGGAGATTTGTCTAAGGGGGGCCCTTGTCCAGTGTGTGAGGAGACGGGGCCGCTCGCGGGGCTCCTGTGTGGCAGTTTGCACACGAAGCTACTGCCTCGCGTGCTCACCAGGCGGGCACGCTGGCTCCTCCACGTCCACAGCGTCACGACGTGGCACAGCGGGCATGCCAGCTCCTCCAGGTCCACAGCGTCACGACGTGGCACAGCGGGCACGCCAGCTCCTCCAGGTCCACAGCGTCACGACGTGGCACAGCGGGCACGCTGGCCGCCCAACAGATTCCCTTTAGGCTCTTTCTCTTGAAAAACGTTAGGGCATTAAACCCAAGTGACAGTGCGGCAGGAGCTGCGAAAGTGGGTCACCAAAGGGTCGTTTAGACGCAGGGACACGTAAACCCAGGCAGGGCAGGAAAGGTGTTTGGAGGGACGTGACCCCGCTGGGGGTGGCAGCTGGAGGAGGAGGTGGGGGTCTCAGGCCCCCCTCGTCGGGCAGGTCGCCTGGCCTCGTGGGCTCCCACCCTGCCCGTAACGGGGGTGTGGAGGAGGCACCCTGCAAACCCTGGCCTCCACCGGCGCCGTTGCGGGCTTGTCCCGAGGTGGACCTGCCCCTGAAGGAGGTGGCGGCGGCTTCCAGACGCGTTCCAGCCCAGGGCTCCGTCTGGGAACTCTGCCTCCCGACCCTCCCCGCAGCCGACATGCCCTCCCCGGGGCCCTCCTGAGTTACACTGAGCCTCCCAGGGGGCCGGGGGGTGTTTATTAACCAGGAGCCAGAGCCGCCAGCCGGGGCGGGCTGGGCTCAGACCCTTCCCTGCGCCCTCAGCTTGGTCTCCCTTTACACTTATCAGGCTTCACCGCGTCCCTCCTGGCCTCGGCCTCGGCCTCGGGGATGTCACGGCAGGAGCTGCAGGTGCCAGACTGGGTGCTGTCGGCCCTCGCACTCCTGGGCGAGCACCAGCAAGCAGTTTCGAAGCCTTCCCAACACTTCCTGGATTGTTTTTTTCTTTGAGAGAGAGACTTTTGCTATAGGGCAGGTGATCACCAGAGAGAGAGATCACCCTCCCCGGGGGACATGGCCAAGCAGTCCCCTCTCCCTCTCCTCTCGCGGTTTTGGGCACGCACTCGCACCCGGGGTGAGTTTCAAGCCACCAGGTCCAGGACTCGAGCTGCAGCGACCGCATGGGAATCCAGTGCCCTAACCGCTCTGCCACCTGCTGGCCTCTGGGTGGTTTTCAAGCTGGTTCTGGGGAAGGGTTCCGGACATTTGCTAACCAGCCCTAGTTCCCGGGGTGCTGTGAATGTGACCTGTGACCCCGGGAAAGCCCTGGGTGCTTCTGCGTTCAGGCCCATCCCACCTGCTGAAGGGGGCACCCCGGCCCTTCAGTGGCAACAGAAGGCTGAGTTTGTCCCTGGAGAGGAGGGGTCTGTCTCTGCGGAACGGGAGCGGCGGGGAGAATTCCAGCAGACTGCCGCCCAGCCCCTCCCCGCGGGCCAAGTGTGCTGGCGCGGTCTGCGGCTGGCCTCACTGCTCAGACTGCTCTGAGGTAGGGCGCTGGGCGACGCCCTCCCTCGCGCTCCCCCCATTCCTGCCGTGGGCCTCAATGCCGGCCAGCCCTGGTCCAGCAGCTGGGCCCGGTACACAGGCTGGACCACACGACTGTGGTTCAAGTGCAGGCCCTTCCTGCATCTAATCCCAGCCAGAGTGGCCACATCTGACTCATCCTCATTTGGGCGCAGCGATGTGGCCAGGAGAGCCCAGGCCAGACACACAGCTGTGACCTCACATGGTACAGGCAGAGGAGAGGGACAGAAATGCACAGCACGTCGTCCGTGTTCAGATGCGCAGGTGGGGGGCTACACAGCAGGGGCGTGCCCTGACGAGCCTTGAAGTGTGTCTTGGGACTCTCGGCCCTGGAATCCTCAGCACCAAGCGGATCGGTGCTGTGGGGTCCTGACAGTGGAGTTTCTGGGTCATTAGAAGTCAGCCGGGTTGGCCCCTGCCAGGCCTCACCCCCGGGACACTGGGCCCTGACTCCTGCGGTGCATTGTGAGGGCTTGCTGGTTTGGTGGGCGAGTGAGAACCCTCAGGGGACAGCACGTCCTCAGGGACTGGCCCCTGGGCTTGCAGCCGGGTGTCCTGTCCTGGCGACAGACGCAGCTTAGCCGAGTGCACCTGAAGCCCCAGGGTCCAGGCCTTTGAAAGAAGAGTAGGAACTGCACGCGGGGTCAGGGCCCCGGCCACGGCACGCGGGGCAGACCCCGGCCACGGCACGCGGGGTCAGAGCCCCGGCCACGGCACGCGGGGCAGACCCCCGGCCACGGCACGCGGGGTCAGAGCCCGGCCACGGCACGCGGGGCAGACCCCGGCCACGGCACGCGGGGTCAGACCCCGGCCACAGCAAGCGGGGTCAGAGCCCCGGCCACGGCACGCGGGACAGAGCCCCGGCCACGGCACGCGGGGTCAGAGCCCCAGCCACGGCACGCGGGGCACACCCCGGCCAAGGCACGCCGGGGTCTGCCCCCACGTGCCGTGGCCGGGGTCTGCCCCGCGTGCCGTGGCCGGGGCTGTGCTCCGCATGCCCTATCCGGAGGTCCGGCCCGTCCGGGGCTCTGCCCCGCGTGCCTTGGCCGGGGTCTGCCCCACGTGCCGTGGCCGGGGTCTGCCCCGCGTGCCTTGGCCGGGGTCTGCCCCACGTGCCGTGGCCGGGGCTCTGCCCCGCGGGCCGTGGCCGGGGTCTGCCCCGCGTGCCGCATCAGCTGATGGCCGTCTCTGCTTTCATGAGCCGCGTTCCTGAAACTGTGTTCCATGGAGATTCACCTACATTTGCGGGGCTGCACGAGACCCAGCCCTGAGTGGAGTCTACGTTCCCTATTGTTGGGAACTTTATGATCTGATAATTTGAAAAAAAAAAATCATGTATATCATAAAAAATAAATAGAATAATAATAATAATGATTGGGGGAAACATAGGAAAGATATTGAATGTTGAAGCGGGGAGATTAATGTCTCTGTACTGACTGACATGCATGGCATTCCCTTTTGAAAAAGCAATGTAATACACTGTAAAGTTATATGTAATTCAATGTAATAAAAAAATAGATAATAAAAAAAAAAAAAAAAAAAAAAAAAAAAAGAAGAGTAGGAACTGTCAGACTACTGTGCTGGGGACGGTCCCTCGAGGCTGGGTCCAGCTGTGCTGTCCAGTGTGGCCTTCCCAGCCTCGAGGCGGTCTACATGTGCGTGTCAGTGACTGGCATAGAGTCGGGCGAGACGTCCGTCCTGCGGTTGCCTCACCCCAGGGCACGCCCCCAGGGGCCACACGGCCAGCCAATGTGTGCTGGCCACATGGGTGCTGACGCTGTCTGCAGCCCAGAGGCGTGGGTGGGATGAAGGCCTGCGCCGGGCTGGGTCCACAGCGTCTCCTTTCCCTCTGGCCCCCAGAGGCTTGCCGACACGGAGCCATCCAAGCCGCCTTTGACAAGGGCTGGTTGCAAATGCTCCGGCCACAGCTCCCGCTGCCTCGAGGACCCGGGCCTCTCTGAGCTGCCACGGCTCTGTCACTCTGCTTGCCCTCCCCTCCTGTGAGTGGGCCGAGGGCACCCGACCTTCCCCGGCACTGTCTTCCACGCACCGGGGGGTCCAGCCCGCAGTCAGCATTTGGAGGCTGGTCTCGAGACCTAGTGTCCCAGCAAAGCCACCTCGTGGGCGGGACCGCTGCTCCCGACAGCTCTGGGGTCATTCTTGCGTGAGAGACAGGGAAGCTGCACGCACAGGGTGCATTCATGGTAAGAACACTTGTGTTTGGGCAACTGAGCTGGGAAGGCCGCAACCGCCACGCACGGATCTGCGTCTGGCCAGGCCTGAGCGCTCTGAGCCGCCCAGGAGGCCTTGGGGCCGTGCAGCAGGCCCTGATCCCTCCTACAGCTGCTGGTGTGGCCGCTCCCGGGCAGACCCCACCGGGCAGCTCGCGCAGGGGTTCCCGTGGGCCGCCTATCTCCTGCAGGATCGCTGTGGAGTGCGCGTGTGTGTGCACGTGTGCATACATAGACGGACTGGGAAAACTCGCCTCACAAACCACGTCCTACTTGGGAGAGGAGAGAAAGCGTCGGTGGTCCCACCGTGCGCGTGGGGAACCTGACAGCCTGCGTCCCCGCAGTGCCCCGACTGCCACGCACTGCCGTCTTGGTGCCCGTTGACTGTCCCCAGCCTGCCCCCGTTCCCACCCGGGGGCCTCTGGCAGCCCCTGCGTGCTTGCACTAGCAGAGGCCCACATGTGGTGGATCACGGCGGACGCGCTAGCAGAGGCCCACATGTGGTGGATCACGGCGGAGGTGCCAGGAGCTACACGGCAACGCGGGTCGTTTCCCCACTGGAGCCCCGCGCCGATACGCTGCAGTGCCCTTCGAGCTGGCCCGGTGCCGGGGACTGGGGCTGGGGCACCCAGCACTGCCCCGGTCACTGGAGGTGGGGCCGGGGTTTGTCTCCCTCTGCTTTATTAACTCTTCAATCCGCATTTCGTCCCTTGTGACTCCTTCCTGTGCTCGTTGCCCACCCCGGGGGACAGGGCAGCACAGCCGGGCTGATGGGCCGACGGGCGCGGCAGTGGGTGGGGCCGTGAGCGTCCCCCTACCCCCAGGCTCTGTCCCACATGCCGGAGGACAGGCCAGCACAGTGCAGGCCTCGCCTGGTTGGTGGACTGACGGGCGGCAGTGGGGGGGCTGTAGGTGTCCCTGAGGCCTCTGTCCGACCCGCTGGGCTCCACACAGGTCCGAATGACGTTGTCTGGAGGAACAGGCGGGGATGGTGCCCGAGAGGACGTGACGTCCAGCGGGCCGGGCTTCGTCTCCGGAGGCCCTGGCTGTCCCCGAGGCCCGAGTGCTCGCACGTGTCCCTCTGCTCTTTCTGAGCCTGGCGTGCTGCGGTGGCTGGGCCTCCCTCCCTCTGTTCCACCCTGGCTCCTGGCTGCTCCGTCCCCCGAGCTTCCCAGCTCTTTTCCAGGACCAGCTTAGGTGACAGTGCAGTCCCCAGGGATGCCTTCCCAGTGCCCGTTCTGCCACCCGACACCAGGGAGGCCCGCCCTCCGCTACCCCACAGCTCTGGGGGGCAGACCAGGCTCTGTCCCTCACGGTCGGTGTGCAATGGGCCTTGGGAGCGTGAGGCGTCGCTGCTCTGAGGGAGCTGTCCAGGCAGGCCCGGCTCAGCCAGCCTCCCCTCGGCTAGGTCAGGGGAAGACCCCCAGCCAACGGCCCACGGACGAGAGGACGTCTGCGGTCCCCTCCTCGGAGAGACCTGAGGGCCGCTCAGCTCAGGGCCACCTCACCGTCACTTTTGGGGACTCGGACTTAAATTTGCGTCCAGCGGTGGGGGTTTGATGCTGCGCTGAGTTCTCGGTCCTCACTAGTAGGTGTGGAGCGCAGGCCCCCGGACCCAAAGTGCCTAGCCCAGAGGTGCTGCCGAGTTCGGGCCGCCTCGGATGCACGTAACCCTTACGCACAGACGGAAGGGACTTTGACGTGTGATTTGGTGTCACGGGTTAGGACCGCGACTCTCACACAGCGCCGGGCAGGGACTTCCCATTTGCGACACCATGTGGGTGCTCAAAGGCTGTGGATCTTGGAGCATTTTGGATTCGGGATTATTAGATTAGGGATGCTCGACCCTTACCGTGCGTGGGCCATGGCTGCTGCTGAGGCCAGACCCAGCCTGTGCCTGGAGGCCTGCCGAGTGTGGCTCGGGGTGTCGCGCTTCCCGGTGGGTCTGTGGCCGCCGGCCCTGCCTCCCGCAGTGGTGCACACCTTCAAGGCGAGGCCTGCTGCCGACCTTACTGTAAGGTTCGCTCTCCCGTGATGCGGGGTGGGTCCTTGCCCGTCTCCCAGCCACGCTTCATGCGTGTTCAGCACGCACCCAGCGTGTTCAGCTGGCTGTGTCTGAGCCCGGGGCCTTCCCGAGTACTCCAGGGCCCGCATCTGGCCAGACCACGTGGTCCCGAACGTCTGAGGTCGGTGTCCGATCACGGCTGCTCCCAGGGGCTGTGCAGCTGAGGTGCTCCCACGCTCACGGCCCCTGGGAGCCGGCGTTCGCGCTCGCTGGTGCAGACCTCGCGTGGTGCCCTCACGTTTCTCCATCCTGCGCGGCCCAGGGAGGGGTGTCCTATCAGAGCCTGAGCAGGCCCCACATGAAGGTCCTGTCACCTCTGAAATGGACCAGGCTGTAGTTTTGCTTCATAGCTTGCTTTTAAAAGCCTTTCCTTTTACTAAAAATATTTCTTTAGATTTTTGCTACAGGATGCTTGCTGGAGAGAGAGCGAGAGAGGAAAAGTGAGAAACCACCGTCCAGGGGCAAGGCCATGCTGCCGCCCTTCTCCACTGTCCTCCCGGCACTTTCAGGCTGTATTCACACGTGCCCAGCATGGTTCTCAAGTCGCCGGGGCTGGGACTCGAACTGCAGGGTTGGCCGTGTGGGATTCAGCGCCTTAACCACCATGCCACCTCTCTGGCCCCACGTCTGCTGTTCATTCTTCCTCAGGCAGCAGCTGCCTTGGTTTCTACAAATGTGGCGTGGGAATGAGTCAGGGCCGGCCCCACAGCCTGGTGGCCGAGGGGGCTGGGTCCCTCATGGCCCACTGTGGTTCCCTGTGTGCGCGCCCCGAATCCTGATGGGCTAGAGGACAGGGGTCGCATGTGACCACGCCTCACGCACGGCAGACCCAGCACCTGCTCCATGCCACGCGTGGCCAGGACAGGCCTACTGTGGGGCCACCTGGGGCACGTCCCTAAGGCCGCCATGTGCCCAGGTCCCCTTCCCGGCAGCCCTGACTGGGGAGCTCAGACTGGCATCTGTCTCCAGGAGACTGGTCCGTCGGGGGTCTCGGTGCCTTCAGGTTCGGTTCCGTGACAGAGGCTCCCTCGGGGCCTCGAGCAGCAGCTTAGCCCCAGGCTGTGGCCCCTGAGCCACCCTGTGACGCTGTCCACTGTCCACGCTGTGCCGTCCCATCCGACCCGCCCGCTGGACAGGGAGCACAGGCTGACCCGAGTTCGGGGTGCAGCGCCCAGGAGGGCTGCCGGGTGGCCCCCCTGGTTTCGGTGGCCAGCACTGCTGAGCTCCTGCCCTGCTGCACCTGGTTTGTGTGGTATGTGACAGCATGACTGCCAGAGAAGACGCCGTGTCCCCGTTACAGGGGGAGAGACTGAGGGCTAGAGGGCGAGGCTCTGCACAGACCCGGGTCACGTGGCCGGCGGCCTTCCTCGCTCCCGGGGCACATCCTCACCTGCTGCAGGCCTGACTGCTCAGTGACCCTTGCCACGGGAGCCTGCATTTCGGGGTGCACAGGGCGAGCGGGCGGGCCCACAGCAGTCGAGCTCGGACTGGGGGGCGCCCTCCGTGCAGGGCTCCGTCTCTGGGCTGGCAGGGGCAGGCCGAGTTACCCTGGACCCGGGCTCTCGTTAGGTGGAGTCAGGTACTGCCTCTCCCCTGCGCCCGGCACTGCCTGGTGGCCGCAGGTTTGCCAAAGCTCGTGCGAGGCGGAGCCCAGGCTGGCACGGCCCGCGTTCCCACGCCAGGACTCTGCGGCTCCAGGGTGGCGCTCTCCTGTGAGGCAGGACCAGCCTGGCCACACCCGGGCGTGAGCAGCGAGAGTCGTTATCAGTGAAAGCAGCGAGGACCCCGGGAGCCCGGGCGTGCACGGCCGCCTGCTGTTTCGGTCCCAGCCTTCGCCTAGGAGGGCCAGCGGGAGAACCCGTCCCTTCCTCAGCGGGGAGCCTGCCCCAGGCTGGTTAAGTGAGGTGTGGCAGACGCAGATGCAGACCGGGTTCCTCTCAGGGCCATGTCACTCAGAAGGCATCCGGTGACTCAGGGAGAGGCCGCACCTCTGCCACACCCGCAGGGGAGGAGGCAGGAGGGGAAAGTCCTGCACTGAGCCCCAGAGGAGCGGCCGTGGCTTCCCTCTGCCACAGGTAGCCTGGACGGACGGCTTCTGCAGCCCCGGGGGCCGTGCCGTGGACAGTGTAAATCGGGGGTAGTGGCCGTGGGGCGCAGCCTTGGCAAGGCCACACTGCCAACGTCCCAACGCGAACCACGCCACAGATGTGGCTTCAGCGAGGTGAAGGAGGTGGTCATGGCCCTGCTTGTAGAACGTAGGTGTGTGAGTCCCCACACGCAGGGGCAACGCACCGTGGTCACTCAGCACTGGTCATTCAGCACGCGTCACGATGTGTCGGGGCGGCGTATAGGAGGCCCTCCTCGCCCTCTGTCCCTCTCTGGTTCTTAAATACCAGATTTCCCTTCATAATAAAAAAAATGGGGTGGGATCCCAGCACCCCAAACCCGGGTGCCCTAAGCGTGTCAGCGTGAGGCCTCCAGTCACCCGAGCCCCAGCCGCGGGCATGGACACACACTCACTCGGCAGATGCCAGCTGCCTCCCGCCACCGCAGGGCAGGGCCAAGCCCTGGGCGGGGCCCCCTCGCAGCCCAAGCGCAGTGGGGCTAGCACGGGGCCGGCCCCCAAGGGTTCACGACATGGTTCACGAATGAGCGGGCGTGAAAATGGCACGCCCGTGAGTGAGCGGAGTATGTGAGTGGCGTGTGCGGGGAGGTGTCCCTGGTGCTCTGTGAGAGGAGACCGCAGGTCACGGTGGTGGCCGGGCTTCGAGGAGCAGCGACCAGCCAGGACTTAGAGTGGCGGGAGGCTGCTGCGGGACTTATCTCCCTTGTAGGATTTACTAATGTTTAATAAATTCGATTTTACACCGGTTCTAGATTTGCAGGCAAATTGCAGTAATATTATGGCAAGTCCCAGTTACCACACCTAATTTCCCCTCTTTAATTTCATTTATTATTATGACTTTGAATTTGCTGAAGGGCACACGTGCTCCCCAGAGACAGAGAGAGGGAAGTGAGGCAAGCCACCGGGTGCAGGACTTGAACACCCTAACCACCGCACCACCGCAGCCCCTCACTTCCCCCACACCTCTTACATCCGCCACACTGCATGTGTGCCACACCGGCGAAGTGCCGTCCGCGCTTAGCTGACGCGCCTCGCTGGCACGCCCATGGTCTGTGCCTTCTGCATAGACGAGCGTCTTGTCTTGTCTTGTCCCAGGACCCCATGTTACACTTCGTTGTCACGTGTCCTCAGGGTCTTCTGGACTGGGACGGTTTTTCAGACTTGTGCCTGGCAAGCTTGCAGCTCAGAGGAACGCCGACCAGGGACCTTGCAGAAGAGCTCCCACATGGGCTGGTCTCAAGTTTTTCTCATGATTAGGTCAGGGCTATGGGTTTTGGCGGGAAAGACACAGGGGCAGAGCGGCATGTCCACGCATCGTATCTGTCACGTGACTTGTCACTGCCGACACCAGCCGTGACCACCTTGTGGCAACACCTCCATGATGGCCCAGCGTGGAAACTGCTTGGTGGTCACTGGTCAGACAGTCCTGCATGGGAGCCTCCCTCGGGCCGGTCAGACAGACCCGCAGTGGGGCCCTTCTAGAGAGCGTCCTCAGAGCCGCACCCGGCCTCACGGCACCCGGTCACAGCTAGTCCTCCCCCAGAGCCGCACCCCGGCCTCACGGCACCCGGTCACAGCTAGTCCTCCCCCAGAGCCGCACCCGGCCTCACGGCACCCGGTCACAGCTAGTCCTCCCCCAGAGCCGCACCCCGGCCTCACGGCACCTGATCACAGCCAGTCCTCCCCCAGAGCCGCACCCCGGCCTCACGGCACCTGATCACAGCCAGTCCTCCCCCAGCCCACGAGCTGGTGGTGCGCGCTCTGCGTTAGGGCAAACCGGCGTGAGAGGGCGCCCGAGGCCACACCGCTGGCTAGGGGCCGGGCTGGAATTAGGAGCCGTCCTTCCTCTCCACAGCCCCTTTTGTTCAAATTTGTGTATGTCTTCCATCAGAGGGACAGCGTGCCCGACAGGGTCTCAGTACTGCAATCCAGGCCAGCCTCGGCCAGCCCCAGGGCACGGGCTCAGGTGTGCTTGGGGCCCTCGGGTGGTCCCGGACTTGAAGCCAGAGCACTCCCAGGTGGGGCAGCTGCCCACAGCACCGCCTGCCCCGCCGGCATCCGTGCGCTGCCGGCCACAGGCCCTGCCGCTGTCCTCGGCACGCTGTGGGCTCAGGACGTGGAGGCCAGTCCCGACGCCGCGTGCCGGGCTCTCCAAGCCCCCCCAGAGTCAGGCGCATTCAGTGGGTGAACAATGGAGTCCTCCTGGCCCAGGTCACTTCCCAAAAGTGGCTGGTTAAATTCCTGTGGGTGTGTTTTTGTTTGCTTGATTTTTTTTTTTTTTTTTTTGGAGAGGTTTTTGCTATAGGGTACGTGCGCTCGTCAGAGAGACAGAGAGAGACAGAGAGATAGAAAGCGAGAAATCATCCCCTGGGGGGATGGCCACGCCGCAATCCCTTCTCCTCCATTCTCCTCTCAGGATCTTGGGCACGCACGCACACGCGCCCGGTGTGAGTTTAAGCCACCGTGTCCAGGATTTGGACCGCGGTCGGCTACGTGGGAGTGCAGCGACAGAGCCATCACGCCAACTGCTGGTCCTGCTTGTTTGTTTTTAACGAAAGGCAAGAGGCCAGCCAGCGGCGTGGAGGTTACGGCGGCTGATCCCACGGGGCCAGCTGGGCAGCTCTGGGCCCAGCAGCCGAGGGACACACCGGGCCCGCAGCGCCCCCACGCGTGACCTGTCTGTCTCCCACAGGTGTCCTCTCCCTCCCCGCGCACTTCAGTCCCTACGACGGCGGGTCCCTGGGCCGGGACGAGCGGGCCGACGCCTACGCACAGATGGAGCTGCGGACGCTCGAGCAGTCCCTCCTGGCCACGTGTGTGGGCAGCATCTCGGAGCTGAGTAAGCGTGGCGACCGCGGTGGGCAGGGTCCGAGGGGCGCAGGCGGGAGCTGGCCTCCCCGATTCTTCCGCTGCCTCCTTCACGCGCCCCAGCTTCCCTGAGTGCTAGATCCTTCTAGGCTGGTGCTTGCGAGCGGGCGTCGACAGCGTGGGCGGTCTGGGCTGCACGCCACCCGGTGCGCCTCGTCCAGGCCGTTGGTGTCTTCAGAAAGCCCAGCTGAGGGGCCGGCGGGCGGCGCGGTGGTGGAGGCTCTGAACTCCCACGTGGCCCACTGCAGTTCAGCCCCAGAGCCGTTCTCACTCCCCCTCCGGTCTCCTGGTGAGCCCACGTGAGGAGAGGGCGCAAGGACCTAGCTAGGTGCCCGTGCCCACAGGGCGGCAGTGAGGGGTCTGGGGCAGCCCAGGGCGGAGCACCCCCACTGCTCACAGCTGGTCCAGTGGGGAGCACCGAGCACCGGGTTCAGACAGGAAGCTAGATGCAGGTGCCGCTGGCTGAGGGGGCCGGGGCGTCTCCCAGGTCTCGGGCTCATGGAGCACGTTGGGAAGCCCCTGGGCGAGTCGGGACCACCTCGCAGCGGCTGCGGAAGCGTTGTCAGGGCACGGCAGGCCACGTCCTGTCCCCGGTGA
This sequence comes from Tupaia tana, assembly GCA_026018925.1. Taxonomy (NCBI): domain Eukaryota; kingdom Metazoa; phylum Chordata; class Mammalia; order Scandentia; family Tupaiidae; genus Tupaia; species Tupaia tana. The sequence continues at coordinate 1,090,911 of JAKSZU010000012.1, forward strand.
CCCCGCTTGTCAGAGCGCTCACCAACACGCTGGCCCCTCAGGGCCCGGGCCCGAGCCAGCAGGGCCCCTTCGCGTTCCTGGCCCCGACGGCGGGCGGCGGGCTCTCCTCCCGCCACTCTCCCCCGCACCACGGCCACGGCACGGTTCGAGGCCACAGACCAGATTATAACAGGACGAAGCAGGCGGGACTTCACCTCTCCTCTCCTGGGTGTCTTGGAGGCCGGGGCGGCACACTCTGCCTGGGTCCCAGCCAGAGGGGCCTGAGGACGTGGCTGTGGAGGTGGCCTGGTCCTCACTCCCGGCACGTGTCTCTTGGACAGGGGCCCGTCCTAGGGCCACGTGCAGCCCGACAGTGAGGACACAGTCCTCCACCCTCCGGAGAGCACAGCTCCATCTTGTTCTCGAGCGTTAGATGAGCGCTTGCTGAGTGCGAGAGCCCGGGCCGAGCGCCGAGCCGTGGGTCTCGTTTACTCCTCCGAGCGGCTCAGGGAGGCGTGTCCTGGAGGAAGCCAAGGTGCAGTGGCACTGACTGTCCCCAAGGTCAAAGTGGGCGGTTTACTCCGGGCCACCGTTCATCCCTTCCTAGACCACGGGGCCAGCGGCCCAGCCACAGGGTCAGGGTGGGTCTGGTCCTCGCCTCTCACAGGGCCTTGTGCGGCTGACGACGGGCCCGGGGCGCACCCGGGAGCCTGCCCCAGGAGGGGCCGGCGCCCACTCTCCTGAACTCAGCCCAGCCCCAGCCCGAGCTCGCCCCAGTCTGTTTGCCCCTTTGCCTCCTCCCCTGCCAGCCCAGCCCAGGGCTGCACGTTCGGAACGTTATTGGGGGTGCGCCGGCAGCGTGGTGGTGATGGCGACTGGGCTCCCGTGTGGCCGACTGAGCAGTGAGTCCCAAACGGGCCTGGAAGACACCCAGGGCACGTGTACCTGCGGGCTCCGAGTCCCAGGAGGGTGGCGGGGAAGGGCTGCAGCGTGGCCCCCGCTGCCTCGCCTTGTGTTCCTGCATCGCTGTCTGGCCAGTACATGTGCCCTCAAGCAAAGTTCTAAAAATAAGTGAATAAAAAATAATAAATGGATTCTGTCTCCTCCCCACCCCCACTCCCGGTTCATCGGTAAAGCCGAGACCCTCCCGAACCCCAAGACGTAAGCATAAATGGCTCCATCACCCCAACTCCAGTTGGCGGCTCCGGCCCAGCCCCTCCTGCCCCAGGGCCTTTGCACCGGCCCCTCCGCTGCTGGTGACGCTTTCTCCCAGACACACAAGCCGGTGGCCCTCCCCAATGGCGCCTGACGAGGCCTTTGTCCCTGAGTTCCCGGGGGAGGGGGCTCCCGCTCTCAGCCCCGTCTGCCCGCAATGGCTTCGGTCCTGTCCAGAGCACTGAGCACCTTGATGCTGATCAGAGTTCCGTGTAAAGAGCTTACCCTGCCCCCGGCTGGAGGGTCCGCCTCGTCAGGGCAGGTCCCTTCCCTCTGCGGAATCCCCAGTGTGTGCACGTGTGCGTGTGCGTGCCCCGCAGGCGTGTGTGCACACTCCCACATGCCTGCACGTCCATGTGCCCAGGCGTGTGCACAGGGGAACAAGCCCTGTCCACTTGCTGTGTGGCTCCCAGACCACGCCTGGGCCTGGCCCACGTGCTGGTCCAGCCACTCCGGGACGGAGGGAAGGCACGTCCGTCTCTGCAGCGTTTTCTCACGACGGCCGCAGGACAGGTGCCCACGCCCGGCCGCCCTGCTCATGGAGCTGGGTTTCACTTGCGCAGTGTGGAGGAGGGCGGGGACAGGCAGGCGGGACTGCATCTTCCCCGGGACTGAAGGACTTAATGAGGCTAGTGATACTTGGCACTGAGCCCCAGGCCTGGGCCACCCGTTTCACACGCGTCGCCGCCTGCACCTCACCGGGCCCAGCTGCTGGGAGCTGGGTCCCCGTGTCTGGCTCTGTCTCGGCCATGAGCGTTCGAAAGGGAAGGAGTAACAGACGAAGCAGCAGTCCCCACGGCAGGTGGCCGCTGTATGGGCCCGCCGTGGCCGAATTCAGGCCCCCCGCTGCCTCTGGACAGCTCGCGATGCGGGTGGCAGAGCCAGCGAGAGGCCTGGGCACCTCCGACCGAGGCTCATGGTTAACGAGGGATGGGACCTGCTCCCCTGCCTGGTGGGCGTTTCTCGGCCTCAGAGTGGTGTCTCTGCACCAAGGCCAGCTGACTCCAGGCCAGCCGTTTCAAGGGTCCCGATGTCCACCTGTGCTGACGGGCCACCTGTCCGGGTCAGCCCCGACAGGCTTCCCCAGGCAGCTGTGGTGACGACCAGGGACGAATTCCGCCCCGTGCAGACTGAAGCTCGTGTACAGACGGACATGCCGTCACACTCGAAGCTGCGGTGGAAGCCTGTGCCAGGCCGCCCTCGAGTTCCACAGCCCACGTGTGGAGAGTCACACTTCCTAGGGTGATGCCAGTGTGAGGAGCTCGTGCTCGGGGAGCAGGGGCACGGCTCGAACCCTGGCGGCTGGCCTCTGACCGTGTGACAGGGCAGGCCATGGAACCTCGGTGAGCCGGCTCCCCGTCTCGGAGTGGAACTCCCTCTCCGACAGTGGGCGTGAGGGTCCAGTGTGACGTTGTCCCCTCTGTCACTAGGAGGCTGGCACACCTACTGGCAGGAGACGGGCCCTGGGAGGGAGTCTGCAGCAGCCACACCGTGGCCGTCCACAGCAGCCGGGCCGACAGCTCCCAGAAGCCTGGGCAGGCCGTGCACTGGCGGGCTCTTGGAGAGGAACGGCCCGCTCGGGCGGAGAAGCCAGGACCTTCACCACGACAGCCTTCCTGGTTTGCCTGACCTTCGGGGCTCTCTGCTCCCAGCTTCTCTTTTAGGAATCTCTTAGAAGGAGCTTCTGTTCCTTTTTCTTTTTGAGAGATTTTTATTATAGGACACGTGTGCTTGCCAGAGAGGCAGAAAGTGAGGACTTGCCCCTGGGGGGATGGCCACGGCACAGTCCCTTCTCCTCCAGTCCCCTCTTTGGAACCTGGGTGTGCACACACACATGCCTGGTGTGAGTTTTAAGCTGTCGGGTCCTCGAACCATGGCAGTCAGTGGGAGTCCAGCAACTTAACCCCACACCACCTGGCGCCCTGCCTCCCCCTCTTTCCTGACTGTCTTGCCTGCATTCGGGCTAGAAACGTGCCACTGGCGTGTTCTCCACCGTGGCAGTTAGACCAGTGACAGCAGCGGTGGCACTGAGCCCTCCCGTCCAGCCTCTGAAAGGCCACTCTGCGAGCATGGCCTCCACGCACTCGCAGACTCGCTCCTACGGCCCTGCGGTCCTGCCACGTGTTAGGGCAGTCGGTCCTGGACGGGTGGCAGCCGCGGCCGAGTCCCTGCCACAGACCTGCCCCACACTGGCTGCTGCAAGGCGGCAGGCCCGGTGGGTGTATAGCCAGGCTGTGCCCCGGCCCCAAGGGCAGGGCTGGGAGCTGGCATTTCAGGGGCGACTCTTTCCATCCAGGGACATGTGGGCCAGTGTCTGTCGGCCCTGGACCTGCGAGAGTTTCCCAGGAGGCTGAGGCCTGTGGCAAACAGAATTCAAGTGACCAGACTCGGGCACAGTGCTGGACCTGACCCACCGACTGTGGTGCCCGCCAAGCTGCACGCTGAGTGCTTCGCTGTGGGCAGCGAGAGCCGGGCCGGCGTGTCAGAGCCCCGATCGGAAGCCAGGTGTGCTGGCTCTGCAGTCCCAGCTGCCGTGGTGACGGGCAGGTGACCTGCAACCCCAGCAGGCCCAGAGCATTCCCGAGGGGCGTGTCTAAACTGCAGGTGTGCAGGCCAGCCGGCCGTCCTGGGCACAAGCAGGTCAGGGCCGGGCTCACTGCTCCCGCCCATCCCCCTGGTCCCAGCCGGGGCAGGAGCACCCAGGCGCCGAGCCGCAGCAGCAGAGGTTACCAGTGCAGGAGTGCAGCCCCCGGGGCAGGGGTGGGGGGGACGAGGCAGAGTCCCAGTGCAGCTCTCCAGTCCCAGGGCTGGCACTTGTCCCTGTTAGAAAAAGCCGCCCTCGTGCCATCAAGGGGGTCTGGCAGCTGGTACTGTCAGGCCAGGCCTCCCTGGAGGCTGGGCCCAGAAATGAGGTGACAGTGCAAGGCCACTCCTCACTGCTCTGAATGCTCGCCCAGCCGTGGCCCTGCTGCAGACGCCGCGCAGGGCCCCTGGGCTACCATGGCGGGAGAGTGGCTATGGGTGCAGGGGACCTGAGTGTCCTGCGGGCTAGTCTGGACCTGTGCCTTCTCAGTGGGGCTCAGAGACCCTTGGTGGGAGGCACTCCCCAGAGGAGCCCCTGTGGGGAGGGCACGCTCCCTGCAGGGAAGGCCTTGGTTCTCGGGCCAAAGGGGCCTGCAGAGGCACCGTGGTGCCTGCGGGTCTGCCGGCAGGTGCTTGGGCCGTTCCGGCCGCCCTTTCTCAGCATTGTGGCCTCACACAATGAGGGGTTTCCTGCCTGGGGCCAGGGGATCGAACAGCCCAACACAGGATGTGGGGCCTGAGGACCTGGCCCCATGGCTGGTCCCAGCACAGGGCGGGTGAAGTCGGTGGGTCTGGGACGCAGTCTCCCACTTACAGCCACCGCCCTCACTAGGCCCACGTGCAGTGACGCCGCGGCCACACTGAAGTGCTGCTTACGGTGCTGCCGCCTGGGCGGTGGGGGGGCGGCACCACCCTCGGCCTCACACGCAGGGCTCCGATTCAGCCGTTCTGGAAACCGCAGGCCAGCGCTCGCCAGCCCTGCAGGTGTGGCAGGGCCTCACACGAGGACTTTGCAGAGCCTGCTCTGGGCTGGGAGGAGCGGCCAGAGACAGTCCCTAGTCAGCGCGCAGGGACTGCCCCGGGGCAGAGGACGGGTGCCATGAAGAAAGCACGCTCCCGAGTTCTGGGGGGCAGCCTGGCCTGTGTTCACTCCAGCTGGGAACAAAGCAAACCGGGTGCCATGTTGCCGCGGGAACGGCCCCGCCTGCGCCGTGGGCATGGGGAAGAGTGATGATGCTGAGAAGGTGCCTGGCCTGCCCGGCCAGCACACCGGGGAGAGGGGCCGTGAGCTCAGGCTGTCCCCTTTCTCACTCCCATCTGCCAGGTGACCTGGTCTCCCGTGCCATGCACCACCTGCAGGGGCGCCGGCCCCTGTGTCCGGGCACCAGCCCCGCCCGCCAGGCCCGCCAGCCACCCCAGCCTGTCACCTGGGCCCCCGACGCCCTCCACACACTCTACTACTTCCTGCGCTGTCCCCAGATGGAGTCCCTGGAGAACCCCAACCTGGACCCCCCGAGGATGAGCCTCAACAACGAACGGTAGGACCTTCGAGGGGCTGTGGGAGGGCACTTCCTAATATGCATTGGCCGGCCACTGGCGGACCAGGAAGCAAGGCGCCCCAGAGCCGCCCGCTGCCCAGGTGCACCAAAGGCCGGCGCTGGCGCGGTGGGGGAGGCCCTGGCTGCAGCGACGTGGCATGAGGTACCAGGGCAGGGCGTGGGCAGTGGCCTGTGGGCTGTGGCAGCAGGTCCGGGACCCCCTTGCCAGGCTCCTGGACGCACAGTTGCCTCCCCATAGAATGAGAGTGCCATGCCCACCTGCAGAGGCCGCGCACGCCAGCTCGGGGGGCAGCCGGCCCTTGTCCTGTCGCCGTCGCCTCTCTTGGTGGCACGTCACCACCGTCCCGGCAGCTGGCTGGGAACTCGGCCACATCCTGCCTGGGCCAGAAGGCCACCGTGGCCCTGGCAGCTCTTGGATCTCGGGAAGTCAGTGGTGAGCAGTGCCGGGGCTCGGCCTGTGCGTCCCAGCCCTCCCCCAGCTGGATGCAGGGCCACCAAGAGCAAGTGTGCAGGTGTGCGCTGCACACGGGCACACATGGGCACACACGGCGCACATGGCCACGCCAGCCCCGGCAGGCGTCTTTGGGGTCAGTGGCAGAGGGCGCCTCTTGAACATCCTGCTCCGAAGGTCTGCTTGTCTATTATCTGCCCAGAACACCACGTGGCCAGCACGGGCCCCCTGGGTGCCACCGCATGGCCAGTCGGCTGGGCCTGTTCTCGGGCTCGGGAGCCGTGGGGCGGGGGAGTCGCAGCGGGCGAGGCAGCCCTGACGGCGCACTTTCCCTGCAGCGGGGCCCAGGGCGGGTCTGAGGCTCCGCGTCTCCCCCGCCCCCGTTCCTCACCAGCTCCTGCCCACGCCTGCCCCACCCCAGCCTCAGAGTGCACAGATCGGTACACGTGGGTCCCTGCTCCGTGCCCTTCAGCAGCCCAGGAAGCTGTGGCACCCAGAGGACAACCAGCCAGTGCCGGAACCTGGGTGTGGCGGCCCGGAGCCAGAGGCTTGGGTACTAATGGGGTCTCTGGCCTCACGGGCCTCGGGACCTCTGTGAGGGGTCCCCACCCTCCCTGAGCGGCAGCTCCTGGCCGTGAACGTGGCTGGCACTGAGGCAGCTGTGAGCGTGGCCTGGACGTGGCTCACCAGGCATCTGTGCACCTGTCCCAGGCTGAGCACTGGAGCGTCTCGGTCCACCCTGCCGAGGAAGAGGCTCTTCCACAGCCCATGTCCCCAAGCAGTCGTGGAGGCACGATGGCCGAGCCCAGGCGGTGCCCATAACCACCGCACTGCACCCTGGGTAGCGGTCCACACACACTGTGGGTGCCTGGAAAATGCTCCCACTGCCACCGTTGTCACCGTCCTGCTGTAATGTGGCATCGTTTTCCTTCTCTGGAAGTTGAGGGTAACTTTGGCCAGGGAAGGCCAGCCCCAGAGCAGCAGGCCACAGCGCACCCTGGGCGACCTGGAGGCAGCAGCAGGAGGCGGCCCGGCCGCGAGCCTGCTGGGCCTGCTTCGTGGAGAAAGCACTGCGGTCACGGGAGCTGGCGGGGACACGGCAACGCCGCCACTGCGAGGGGACGGGGCGGGCTAGCCCACAGTTCCGCGAGGGCCTGGGCGCTAGCCCTGTCTGGGCGGGCAGTCTCCTCGGGTTCTGCCTGGACTGGGCTTCGGCTCTTGGCCAGGGCGTGGGCCGCCAGGGAAGTCCCTCTGCTGACCCCTTCCAAGGCCCCGCGGCACTTTCAAAGTGCCCTCGCCTCCTCCTGCCAGATTCCCGGCCATCGCTAGCACCCAGCCCAGGGGCGCGTCTGCGCGGTTGTCACGCTGAGCACGAATAGTAGCACACACATGTAGATGGCAAGGTAAAACCGCGCAGGGGAGGTGCCTCCCGTGAACCACCAGGTGGGCTTCTGGCGTGTAGACAGTGGGAGCCACTGTCAGGAAAAGGCAGAGCCGGAACTACAGCATGCTCACAGCTGGGCGGAGGCCCCCGCGCCGGCGAGCAGACGCCCACAGCTCTCCGGAGGCCTGGGTCCTGGCCGCCGCTGAGGCAGTGCTGAGCCTGGGGAGCCCGGCCAGCCCTACCGGGGTGCTGAGCTCATAGCAGCACGCAGGCTGGGCCCTGTCCCCTTCAGGACCCACCACCCCAGGGGTCGCCAGGGTTCTGGGGTAACGCAGCCTCGCTTCCGTGAGCTCAGCATGCATGCCTGTCTGTCTCCTTCCCATCTCGGCTTCACTCCCGGAGCTCCTCTCTCCGCCCCACCTTGGATCACGGGGACCGCGTCCATCAGAGCTGGACAGAGCCTCAGACCCGAGTACGATGCGGGAGTCGGGGCCGCAGGCCTTCTGCTGGGGGACAGGGCCCGGCTGCCTGCTTCTGCCCTCTGCTGCAGGCCGTGTGACCGCGGCCGGCTGCCGGAGGTGGGGCACGCGCCCGTCCCTGTGGCGGCGCTCCCTGCGGGGCAGTGGGCCGGGGCGTGGCGGCTCTCTGTAAGGGCTCTTCCTGTGCAGGTCTGCGAGGGGACGGTGGAGCACGGAGTCCCAGAGACCGCAGCGCTCAGGCAGGGGCAGCTTTGCGGCATCCTCCGCCCGCTGCCGGCCATGAGTCAGGCAGCAGCGTCAGGGCACAGGCCCAGGGCTCATGGCCCCGCACGCCCCAGGTGCCTCCGCTGCCAGGCGGGCCGCATGCGCCCCCCAGGAGGGCGTGTGCTCGCCCCGTTTCTCCTCACATTCACAGTTTTAGAAACATGTCAGAGGGTGAGTGCTGCGGGCACGGAGGGAGGGCGGAGACCGATGGCGGTCAGGCTGCAGCCCCCGCTCGCCATCTCCGCCCCAGGGGACCGGGCCCACCGCCACGGCTTTCCCGCCCCCAGGCCGGCGGTCTGACCGTGCAGCTGCGGCTCCCTCGTCAGATGCGGGAAGTACCGAGAACCGTGTCTGGCGGGCCCCGCATCCCTACCATCTCGTCGTCATACGAGGGGCTTGGGGAAGCATGCGTCGTTGAGGAACCGGATCAGGACACCTGGGCTTAAAAGGGACGTTAAAGGACGACCCCAGACTGGGACAGGCGGGCCCGTGGGCAGCACGTCAGAGAAGGGCCTCTGCTATCCATGACAGAAGCCCACCGAGGTTCTAGTCTTTGTCCAGGCCACACCGACCACCCTTGGTGTGGGCAGGTGCTTCACACCCGCTGTGGGTTGGTGGCTTCCTGGGAGAAGCATGACCTCGGACTGCCGTGGTTCACAGGTCGAATCCGCCTCTCCAGCGCTGGTCCCTGGGTCAGCGGGGACCGCTCTGAGCCTGTTTCCTCCTGCATGAAAGGGCTCCCCAGCGCGGCTCCCCTGGGGAGTGCCCGACATCGGAGGACTAGGACAGCAGGCACCTCCTTGCTCCACTCCAGCTGCGGGAAGGGGCGTTTCCCCAGACAGGCGCTTTGCTTGAGTGAGCGCCCGAGAGGCCGTGTGTCCCGAAGAAGCGGCTCATTAATCTGCTCAGCTTGCGAAAGTGCTTTCTTATCAAATAATAGGGCTGATGGCGGGGCGGCCCGGCGCTCCCCACGCGCGGTCCCCTTAAATGCGCTCAGATCTGCGGCGGTAAGCGCTTTTCGCTTTTCGCTGTCTTCCGCTTCTCTGCACCGTCTCCATCTGTTTACCCAAAATGGAGCTAATGAGAGGAGACGCTGGTGGGTGAGTTAAGGGCTGGCTTTGTGTGGTCCCCAGACCGGCACATCCAGCAGCCTCCGCAGTGACTCGCAGTCACCGGCACACGGGCCTGTCTCCACGTGTCCCCTCACTGTCCCTGCTGTCTCTCCCTCCGCGGTGACCATGTGTCATACCCACTTGTCTCCCCGCCCCCGTGGAAGGGCCTTGGCCGGCCAGGGTCCGCGGCGTTGCCCAGCCCGTGAGGCGGGCATGGAGCCCACGGCGGGCTCTGAGGGTCTGTGTCCCGCCGTCTCCTGGCCGGGAGCCTTTGGGCCAGCCAACTTCCCCAGCCTCGGCTTCCTTAGCTAGAAATGGAAAAGCTCTCAACCAATCTTCAAAGGCCTCTGTGGGCATCGGAGGAGGGACACACGTGAAGGCCTGGGGGTTGCCGCTGGCGGGATGGCCACTGTCCCGTCCCTGTCCCCGTGGAAGGGCTGAAGTGACTACGTTGTGGTTAGTGCGTAAATAATCCGAAACACAGTGAACTTAAACATCAGTCTGCTCAGATGCATGTTTTTGTTTTCTTTTTGTTTTTCGCCTGTCAGACCACACCCCTTTTTCAGTCCCTGCTGTTAATTCCTGTCACTTCGATCCTGACAGTGGCCTGGGAGGCAGGGGCTGGCGGGCAGAGCAGGTGGGCCGGCGGTCACTCTGGGCGTGTTCGGTTCGCAGAGACTGTGTGAGCTTGGAGCCATCACGGCCCACCACCCAAGGACCTCAAGAACTCAGTGGATTTCATTCGCCCACTGGCTCAGAGAATAAGCAGTGCCCGTCACCCTGGAGCTGGCAGGGGCCCATGCCCAGCCCTCGCTGGTGGGGGCAGGTACTGCCACGCCCCTCGGCTGCGCCCCTCATGCCCACTGCGATGGTGCACCGCAGGGGGGGCTCAGGCAGTGCGACCTGACCTGTCTCACATGGCTCGGTCCTCGACTTAGGGCCTGCTCCGTCCCCACGGCCGTGTAAGCGTGATGGGCTTGCAGTAGAAACTGTCCTTCTTGCAATTTAAAAGCAAATGTTGCCAGAGGACACATCCACTCACCAGAGCGCAGCAGAGAGGAAAAGCAGTCACCCCGGGGCGGGCCACGCCATGACCCTTCTCCTCCTTTGGGATCGGGACACCAAGTGTGTTTCTTTTTTATTTATTCATATTTTTTTTTTGGAGAGGTTTTCGCTATAGGGCGCGTGCGCTCGCCAGACAGACAGAAAGAGACATAGAGACAGAAAGCGAGAAATCACCCCCCAGGGGGGATGGCCACGCCGCAATCCCTTCTCCTCCTTTCTCCTCTCGGGATCTTGGGCACGCACGCACACGCACCTGGCGTGAGTTTTAAGCCACCGGGTCCGGGACACGAACCGCGGTCAACTACATGGGAGTCCAGCAACATAGCCATTACGCTAACTGCTGGTTCCACCAAGTATGTTTCTCAAGCTGCTGGGTCTGGAACCCGAGCTGCGTGGTCAGCCGTGCAGGGTCCAGCCACCCCGACCACCACACCACGGGCTGGCCCACGGTTGACTTTCCCTCCCCCAGCTAGTGATGTCCGTGTGGCACACTCGGCGACACTCGGGACACCGGCAGTGCGACGAGCCCAGCTCCCGGGCAGCCCTGGCTGGGGTGAGCCGCCAGCGTTGCTGGGTCCGTGGTTACAGGCGTGCCCGGCACTGCTGTCACTAGGCTCAGGGAGGTGTCCCAGCATCCCCACGGCAGCAGCCGGGCTCAGCCAGGTGCTGGTAGGCAGTCGGATGTAGGGCGCTTTCGCCTCATCTAGACGAAGCCCTCAGGTGCGCGGCTCCCGGAGGACCCTCCCGCCCACTCCAAAGGAAGCTGATACCTCTGCTGTCCCCGGGTGAGCGGACCCAGGTCCCACAGAGAGCACACGAAACGTGGCTGAGGTCAGGCGGGGTCCGATTACCCGAGTGTGAGTTCATGGCGTCCAGAGGGAAACCCTCCCTCTCCCAGGGCACAGGCCAAGAACTGGCCTCCCCCAGCCCGCATGACGGGGTGGCCTCTTTGCCGAGGGGCTGGACCTCTCCGGCTCTGGCGGGGCCATGGCACATTTGCCAGTGTTAAACCAGGGTCTGCGGCAGGCCGAGGGCGCGCAGGGCCAGGTGTGGGGGCAGGATCCTGGCCGCCTCCGACGGTGCCCGGGGCTGTCGGCCGAGCACGACTTCCCGTGCGCCCTCAGAGGGGATCGGCACTGCCGGGGCTCGCTGGCTGCTGCTCCTGTAACACGGCAGCCGTCCCTTTGTCTGCAGGCTCGCCAGGCTTCCCAGCCCTCGGCTCAGGGAAATCCCAACTCCACGGGGAGCAGCTGCCGGGCGGGCTGGAGGCCTTCCAGGCTGGAAGGGGGGCGGGCGCTCGGCCACCTGCAGCGCGGGCTGGTTCCTGCCTGTCCCCTGCCTGCCACGGCTCTGCCGACTCCCTGCCACGAGGCCTGTGCCTGACAGCTGTCCGCCACTTACCGCCCTCTACTGCAGCAGAGGGTGCTGAGGGGCCTGGGGGACACCCCCGAGGCCCTGGGCCCAGGGGCATTTGCTGCCCAGCTGCTGACTCCGGCCGTGAGCCGAGTGCCGACGCAGCGGGGTGGGGGCTTTCTCCACTGCCCCCAGGTCCCGCTCCCCAGCACCCGGCCCCCTCTGTGGTGGTTTGGTATTGCGGACAACCCAGAGTGGGTTTATTTTTAGACCCAGACCGATCACCATGAGTGGCCTTGGACCTGCGCCCAAACCTGTCCTGCCCATTTCGACATTTGTAAAACGCAGACACGCTGGCGTCCTCACCAGGTGGCCGTGAGCCTCGGAGGTGATCCGAGGGTCTTCGAGAGGCTCGTGCAAAACTGCCTTCTGGACGCAGTGCAGACCCGGCGGCTTCTATGGTGAGGTCAGCTGGGGCTTGGGGTCGTCTCTGCACATGGTCTCTGAGGCCCTCACCTCTGCTGTCAGGCTGGCCCGGCCTGGCACGTGGCTTCGCTGTGCCCAGAGCCCCGGCCCGTGTCTCAGGGCTCAGCTGGGAAGTGGGGAGGCCTGGCGAGGATCCTGCACTGTCCTCTCCTCTTTCTCTGGCTGGGTTGGGGTGTCCCACCCCAGCCTATCTTCAGCTACTACGTGGTCAAAGCCGCCAGTTGCCCATCAAAAATCCCCCTTCCCGTGTACATCAGTCAGGCCTCAGGAGCCCATGCTCCTGCCACCTCCTAGAAGCTTCTGGAAGCCCTTCACCTGACAGTCTGAGGAGGTACCTTCCTGCCTCGGATGACGGGGCTGAAGTGAGTGCTGTGTGGTCAGCTGAGCTGGGTCCGAGTGGAGCAGTCCTCCCTAGGAGCCGGCACCAAAGGGTTTTGGTTTTTGTTTTCTACTATAAGGGTTTGTGTGCTCATCAGAGAAAGAGGGAAGGTGAGAGAGCACAGCCCAGGGGTGGCCATGCTGCAGTCCTGTTTCCTCTGGTCCTTGGGGCATGTACACACATGCGCATAGCATGTTCTCCAAGCCGCAGGTCCAGGACTGAACTGTGTGCTCAGCCAGGTGGCACCCAGCCTCTTGAACTACCCGCCATCAGCTGGCCCATCATTTTATCTTAATTACCTAGCAAATTACCCAGTCTATTCTCTGCGGCCCGGGAACCTCCTTGTCACTGCCAACGCCCAGCCGGTGTCTGTGGGCAGAAGCCATGGCCCAGCCGTGCCCCCAGCTCGCTGGTCAGCGGCATGGAGGTGGCCAGCCCCTGTGAGGGAGGGAGGTGCGCTGAGCAGCTAGAGGCCTCGCCTGTCTGGCTCCCGCGTGGTGAGAGCTGTGGCCCGAGCCAGCCACCGCAGAGCCGAGCATGGCAGAGGAAAGCAGGCCTTGGCTCGCGGGCGGCAGTGGGAGCCCGGGTAGGTGTGGCGGGTTGGCCAAGGGGCTCCACCCCGGGAGCTGGAGCTGGAGAGGCCTCCTTCGCTCTGCTCCGCCCGGGTGCAGTGGCTCTCGGGCCTGCTGGGCAGCCTGAGAAATGGGACCAGGGTCAGGGCCTGGGGCTGGGGCTGCTGGGCTGTGCGGGCACAGGCGGAGCGGGGCCGTGCCGTCTCCCCTTTGTGGGCTGTCTCTCCCACGGGAGACACCACCCTGGGGTCAGGCCCCGTCCCAGGGCAGAGCCAGACAGAGCCGTCTGTCCCCGACAGCCCCCGCCCCGCCCAGGGCTGCCCTAGCCTGGCCCGGCGAGCTCCCCCCAGGAAGCATTCCCGGCTGGAAAAGCCCCGGGTGAAATGTTATCTGTTCTGGGAGTTATTTCCTTTTTTCTGGAAAGAACCGGTTCCAGTACCCAAGCTGGTCGAGCCTCCAGGAGTGAAAGCTGAAGTCCTTGTCCCTTTGGAGGGCATTCGGGAACATTCGGGAGCAGCAGAGCCCCTGGAAGCACGTCCGCGTGGGGGGCGGCCACAGCCCACAGAGCCCGAAAGCCAGGCCCCGGGGCTCCGTGGTGGGGCGGGGATGCGTCCGTGCACACAGGCCCAAGCGAGTGTGGGTAGACACTGCTTCCGAGTGGTGGGCAGCAGCCTCCCTGCCTGCCGGCCCGGGCAGAGGGGCCCACCGCGGCCGCCCCCTGTCGGCTGGCCTGGGAGCTGTCCCTCCGCTGTGGTAACAGCCCCTTTCCCTCTGGGTCACCCCGTTTGGCTCAGCTAAGGAGGTGATGGGTCGGTGCTACTGCAGAATGCTGGAGCCACAGGGAGGCAGGTTCAGGACCCAGGCCAGCCTGGGCACACCGGCCGACACGTACCCGCAGTCCCAGCCGGCTAGAAGGCTGAGGGCGGGGGTCGCAGCAGGCGCGGCCCTGTCAGGGTTCCTGTGTCTCCTTCAAAAAAAAAGAAGTGAGCTTCCCAAGGAGGCCCGTGGGGTCGCAGTTCCAGGGCGTGGACCTCGCAGGACGTCAGTCCAGCCTGCGGGCCCCGGGCCGCGTGTGTGAACGGGGCAAAGTGCTGCCTCGTGGAGCCATGCGAGGAGGGAGCGCGCCTGGGGAGAGTGGGTACCAACGGCCCCGGGAGCCAGCGGCCGCACCCTCGGAGGCCTCAGCAGTCCAGGCCCAGGCCCACGAACGGCAGGTCGGCGCCCACGAACCCCGACCTGGTGGTGTCGGTGCAGTCGGGGCAGGCTTCCCCTCACGTCTGCGGTACCGGAGGGTCTTAATGAGAAGAGTTTTCACCACCAAAGCCCACAGCCCACCTCAGGCAGAAGCCCCTGACCCCGGGCAGAGACCACAGGTCGGTGAGCATCCAAGGCCGCCCGGAGGCTGCAGGAGACAGGTGTGGGGGTGTGGAGAGAGCTGAGCCGACCCTGCTCCGGGCCGGGCAGACCCTTCTGGTTTACCGAACCATTCTAGAAAGCTAATTAGTCCAAGATGTGCACCGGACTAGAATGGCCTCCTTTGTGCCGGGAGCGGCCCTCCTTCCGTGGACAATGCTGGTTTTATTCTGCACGGACGTTTGGCTTGGCTGGGGCCACCGCGGCTCTGTGGAAATCTTGGGGACGCCTGATGAGGGCCTCAGGGCTGCCAGGCCTGACCTTCCCAGAAAAGCTGGGCATCGTTGCAGGTCCCTGATGGTGCCTGTCGCCGCCCCCAGCCCCATCCCGGGCACAAAACAGGGAGGGGCATGGGAGCAGGGAGGGGCAGGTTCTGGGAAGCCCAGGGCTGGCCGGGCTCCCACTGCGGGAGGCACAGCCCCCGGAGGAGGCGAGGCGCAGGCGCTGCGGTATGGGTATCGGTATCGGGTATCGTGGCCGCCCCGCCCTTGCGCCTTGGCTGGGGCTCTCCTCAGGGCCTCCGAGCAGCTCGCAGGCAGGGTGGGACAGCTTGGAGGGTTACAGGGTGACAGAGACCTCGGCCGGCAAGGTGAGGCACCTGTTTCTGCTGCCCTGAGCTGGAAGCGGAGCGCTGCCTGCTGTGTCAGCAGGACACAGCGTGTAGGACAGTGACCCCCACAAACCAGCTCTTGCTCAGGGGGCAGGGCTCGCTACTTTTTTCCCTCAAGGTACTTAACCACAGGGTGCATGTGCTCGCCAGAGAGAAAGAGGGAAAGTGAAAAGCCACCCCCAGGAGGATGGCCGTGCCACAATCTTCCATTCTCGGGATTTGGGGCACACACGCACACATGCAAGCCACCAGGTCCAGGACTTGAACTGCAGTTGGCCAGGTGGAAGTCCCGTACCTTAACCACCATGCCACCTGCTGGCCCACTGCAAAGACCTTTTAAAAAATTTTTTAAATACATTTTATACAATCATCGTACGTCACTACAGCTTGTGAAATGAATTACCCAGCACAGACCCCCTTCCCACCAGTCAGGTGGAAGATGCCGTACATCTTAGCGGGTGGTCCCCCTGCAAGGGCCTTCTAAAACCCACACTTTAAGAAGTTCATTCTCTCTCTCTCTCTCTCTCTCTCTCTCTCTCTCTCCTCTCCCTCTCCCTCTCCCTCTCCCTCTCCCTCTCCCTCTCTCCCCTCTCTCTCTCCCTCTCTCTCCCCCCCACCCCCAGTTCCCTATAGGGTGTGTGTGCTCACCAGAGAGGAGACAGAGGGGAAGTGAGAAGCCACCCGTGGGGGATGGCCAAGCACAATCCCTTCATTCTCCTCTCGGGAGAGGCGTGGCGTGTGTTTCAGACCTGGGTCCCGGTCTCTGTGGCTCCGTGGCCGTGTGGGATCCACCTGCCTGAACTCCCACGCCACCTGCTGGGCTGCTTCTTTTACTTTTGGGGGGAAATGGCTCTCGTAGGCCCAGCCCTGGCGAGAGGCCTCCCAAGCCCGAGTGACGGGCAGCGCGGGGAGGTTGATGAGGTCCCGGGCCGCAGTCCCCATTGCTGCCAGCCACCTCGACCTGGAGCCAGGCATGGGCTTCCCTGCGTCTGGTTTCCCCTCTCGCCTGGAGGGGAGGAGAGGAGTTGACCAGGGTGCCAGCCTCCGTGTGGAGAGCCCAGTTCCCACGGGCGCCACTCTTCCACGCGGCACTGCCGTCCTGTGGCATGTGGCGGGCTGCCAGAGAGGCGGTGGTGCTCTTACAAGCCTGGCTTCCGTGCCTGCAGGTGCGGTGGCACCCGGGTAGGCAGGGACGGCGCTCGGCGGTCCCTTCACCACGGTGGCCGCGCTCTGCCTCTGCGCACCGCGGTGCCCCTCGCGTGCGTTCCTGCCGCCAGGGCTGGGCCTGCTGGCAGGCCATCGCCAGCTGCGTGTCTGTGCCCACGGGCACCACAGGGAGCCAGACTCGGGCGGGCTGGAGCCGAGGACTCAGCAGGCCGGGGCCACGGCCTCGTCTGCTACACGTGGGTCCTGTCTGGGGAGCCACAGCATCCCGGCACTGGGCACTGCTCCTGAGCTGCAGCCGTCTGGCCGGGCAGGCCCGAGTGCCGCTGTGGGGAGCTGCGTCCATGCCAGGTGGGCTGCAGCCGCTGACCGTCTCCCGCCAGAGCCACCTTGCTGACGCGGGAGCGCCCGCCTCGTGGGGTCCAGGACCGAAAGCAGGGAGTTCTCGCTGGGAGGTCAGAAGCCACTGACCGACTGGAAACAGGCCCCAGGAGGCAGCAGCCGCCCAGGTCACAGAGCCCACTCGGCCGAACAGGAGAGACCAGAACTTCCTGGGGCCGCAGGCAGCAGGTGGCGGAGGTGCTGGACTCCCATATGGCTGACCACAGTTCCAGTCTCGGACCTGGCGGCCGTCTCTCCCACTGTCTCTGTCTCTCTCTCTCCATCTCTTGTCAAATTAAAAAAATAAATATAATAAGAAAGAAGAAACCAGAGCTTCCCCCCACCAGCGTGCTGCAGGCGTGGGGCTGGGCGCTCCATCCCGGCAGGAGTGCACAGGTGGCGTGGGCCGCCCCAGGCTTCCGCAGCGGGCACCCGGCCCCACGCCAGCTCTCAGCCCCTGGCCCAGGCAGCATCTTCTCTGGCCCCAGAGACCCCTCCCAGGGATCGGAACCACCCTGCGGTCAGAGCCCGTGTACCTGTCACCCGTGTTTTCCTGGGCTGGGGCTGTCCCAGACGTGGTGAGGCGGGGTCATCCCGGAGTGGGGCGCAGCCTGTGTGCCCACTTACTGTCACGCCCTCAGTTCCGGCTTCCAGTCAGTGCCGTCAGTACCGATGGAGGGACACACCCAGCAAGAGCCCCACGGGGTCCCCGGTAGCTTCTGAGCGTAACAGGTGTGAGGACGGCCGCTTGTGGGCGGGACGGTGGACGAGGGTGGCCCGGCCTCCCTGGTTCTGGCCCATGGTGTCTGTGCACTGACCTGGGAAGCTCGCAGCTCAGCTCAGCCCTGGGGACAGCAGGACGCAGGCACAGCCTCCTTTAGGAGGGGACAAAGCAGAGGCCGCCACATGGTCTCTGCCTTGCTTCTCCGAGCTTTCTCCCTGGGCTGGGACACGGCCACAGCCACTGGGAGTCCCGTGGGCTTCCCAGAGTGCCCAGCTCAGCATGCCCAGTGGGGAGAGAGCTCACCAGACAGGATGCAGCAGCCTGGAGCCCACGGCCCGCCAGGAAGCTCACCTGGGAAGCCCACGAGTGGCCACGGGCCAGGAAGGAAGGCAGAGGGGCCTGTCTGGGGAGGCCTGGCATGTCTGTGCCTGCAGACCACGGGGCACCAGCCTCTCCCGGGTGCAGAGGATCACCTTGTTCTCTGTGTGCTGAGGGTGTTTGTGTTCGATTCCGGAAGCAGAAACCACTCTGCGTGCTTTCAGCAGGGAGGAATTTGACAGGGAAGTTTGGCGCCGAACCACCGGGAGGCTTGGAGGAGCAGGCTGGAGGGGGGCTCGCGGTCGGGCAGCCGCTCCGAGATAGCCCCTGGGGCTGCACGTTCAAGCTGGGACACAGGACTGAAGTCCGTGCCATTGTCCCGCCACTGCCACTGCCCCAGATCCCCGGGGAGAGGAGAGGACGTGTCTGTCGCTGGTGTCACGACCTGCTGGGCTGCAGAAGTGGAAAGAGGGGACACAGAGGTGGCCATTGCCACATTTCTACCGGATCTTGGGAAGCTGCTACCTAACGGTTAAACCCATTTCGTGTCCAGAACTCCAGCTGCAAAGGAGCCTGGGAAATGCAGCTTAGAGCCGTCCACATCGCCGACCTGACCAGTGCCCGTGGCTGCACGAGCCTGCCCCGGAGTGCCCTGGGTGTCAGTGCCGCGTTCTCTCCCGTGCCCGGTTCTGAAACGGGAACAGGAGAGCCGAGACGCCACCTGCCTAAGCCACGCAGCCCCCCAGCTCTTCGGAGCAAGGGCCTTGGGCGTGCCCGCTCAGAGGCCAGAGCCCCACTTGGCGCCGGGTCCCGGCCGCGGCCCAGTCCCACGCACTGGTGAACGCTTCCTTTCCCTGGCCACCTGGGAGCCCTGGGCCCAGCTAATGGCTGAGGACGGATCCTGTGGACAGCAGCGGGGACAGACGGGGTCTCTGAGCAGCAGGACAGGCCCTGCCTGCCTCGCTGCCCGACCTCTGTGCTGTTTTCTGAGACCTCCGTCCCCCGGGGAGCCCAGGTCTGACCCCACCCCATGCCACAGGCCCTTCATGCTGCTGCCGCCGCTGGTGGAGTGGATGCGTGTGGCCGTCACCTACGCAGAGCACCGCCGCAGCCTCACCGTGGACGGCGGAGACATCCGGCAGGCGGCCCGGCTGCTGCTGCCCGGGCTGGACTGCGAGCCCCGGCAGCTCAAGTACGGCGGGCAGCCTGGGGGGCGGGGGGGGCCACAGCCCCCCGTTGCTCCAAGGGTGTCTTCCGGTCACCAGGGCCCCTGGGGCGGCCTGTTCCAGACTCCAACTGCTTCCAGCCACGTCTCCCGCAGCCGCTGACCTGGAAGGCGAGCGGACCTGCCTTTGGGTGGCCAATGCCACAGCCCGACTGGGGCACTGGGGCAGGGGTGGCGGGGCCCTCTCCCGCTCTCCCGGCCACCCCCTTCCTGAGCACTTCCTAGGTGCAGGCCCTGGCCGCACCCCTCCTCAGCCAGTTTTGGAGAGGGAGGAGCTCCCACCCCAGGGATACGAAAGCCGGGGTTGGGGCAGCTGCCCAGGCACGCGGCCAGCACGGCACCTGTCCTGCGGGACCAGGTCCCCGAGGAGCCAGCCTTCAGTGTTCCCCTCCAGAAGGAACGGGCGCTTCCGAAGTCCCCTGGCCCCTCGGCCTCCTGGAGCCTGCATCTTCTTTTTACCCACCCCCCCCCCCCCGCACCTGCCCGCGGCACCCGCCAGAGCTGGTTCTGGTCGTGAGCTTCTAAGCTTCGGTGAGGAGGCTCAGGCTGGAACTGTGGCCGGACACGGGCCGCGTGCCCCCCGGGTGCTGGCCGTACCCGTGGCTCCCATGTGGGACTGACTGAGAGGTCCCAGGCCAGGCGCCGTCTCTTTGTCCCTCCTGGGCCTCGTTAGAATGCCTTCGCAGTGCCGCAGGGACCGCCCGTCCACCGCGGGGCAGCCTCCCTGTGAGCCGGGGCCCGTCCCCCTTGGGCAGCCCCTGCGCCCCGAGCACGTCCGAAGTGTGTCCCTGGAGATGCCACCTCTGCCAGTCTGAGCGAAGCCGGCTCGCCCCCGCCCCTCGCCGTGCGTCGCCGGGCAGCCTCGAAGGGCCTGACTCGGACTCAGTGCCCCGGTCTCCCCGCCAGGCCGGAGTGCTGTTCCAGCTCCCTGCGGAGGCTGGATGCCCGGGCAGCTACGGAGAAGTTCAGCCAGGACCTGGGTTTCCGCATGCTCAGCTGCGGGAGGACGGACCTCGTCACACAGGCCATCGAGGCCCTGGGACCCGACGGGGTCAACACCATGGACGACCAGGTAGTGCCCAGGAGCCCACCAGGCCAGGCCTAGGGGCCGGGTCGGGAGCGCTGACCGCTCTGAGGGTGAGCCTGCGGAGTGGTGCTGGCCGCGCCCGGCGGGAGCGCAGGCAGGAGGCCGCCTCAAGTCGGGGCTGTGCACCTGGGCTCCGCCGCCCTGCCTGGGAGGTGAGAGACTGGGGAAAAGCCCGGAGGGGCCACCGGGCCAGGCCGGGGTGGAACTGCTGGCGAGTGCGTTGGCCTGGTGCCCTTCCACACGCCAGGCCGCAGCAGGCCACAGAGCCCTCGCCCTCAGCGACTCGGTGTTCCAGGGCAGAGACAGATGACAGGGGACATGGGCAGGAGGTACGGAGAAGGTCACGCTGAGGAGCGTGAAGCGGAAAATGGAAGGAAGCGTTGGGGGTTTATAAGTTTAGGTAGAATTTAACTTGAGTTGTTGTGTTGTGTTTTTCTGCTAAGAGGCACATGTGCTCACCAGAGAGAAAGAGAGAGAATGCTCCCCACGGAGCCTGGTCACACTGCCATCTCTTCTCCCGCTCCCTGTCCTTTGGGGACTTTGGTCACGCACCCACACGCACCTGGCGTGTTTCTCAAGTGTCTGGTCCAGGACTCGAACCATGCCATGGGCCATGTGGGCTCTGGCTGCGCTATCCACTAGGCTGTGCAGCCAGCCCTGCCTCGGGGCGTGCCCGGCTCTCGGTGGCTAACAGTTACGGAGCCTTAACTTCAAGGGGTCCTCAAACGGTTCGTGCTTGCCACCACGGAACCAAAGCGCCATTAGCTCAGAGCAGGTCTGACACCACCGGGCTCCGTCGTGCCCCTTCTGTGAGCTTTATCAGACCGTCCTGCGCCAGCCTGTCCCAAGCGCCCACTGGGCGACCTGAGCCTCTGGACAGCGCCCCAGGGGTCACACAGGATGACCGTCCTCGCGCCAACGTGCCCGGGGCCAGACGCGGTTCAGATTTGGGATGTCCCGGTGTTGTTTTGTGTGCTTCCGATTGGGAAGTATTTGCATATGCATAACGAGCCCCCTTGGGGGTCCCAGAGCTGATCCCGGGCACACGCAGGTGACCCGAGGCGAGTCTGCACCAGGTTCCCAAGTCGGAGCGCGCCTTGTAGTTGTAATTGCCAGAGGGCATGAGCACTCTCTAGAGAGACAGAGACAGCACCCCCGGGGCACAGCCACGCTGCAGTCCCTCGGCATTCTGCTACCCTGTCCCCTGTCTGGATTTGGGGTACACACACAAGCCACCCAGGCTGGGACTTGAACCCCGTTTGGCAGCGTGGGATCTACTCCCTTAACCTCTAGGCCGCAGGGCTGGCCCATCGTACAGGGCTTTTTAAGGCCGTTAAAGAAACACGTGTCACCCATGAATGCACACGCGCGAGGGAGAGCTGGAGACGGCACCCCGACAGGGCCCCGCTGCCACACCCTGATGCCCGCCTCTGCCTGGATGTGAAGCAGAACTTGCCCCCGCGGGTCAGGTTGTGGAGCGTCAGACCCCACCCTCGGCCACCGTCCAGCCACGGGTCGTAGCCTCTGGACTGTGAGCTGCCCACGAGACCGCATGTGGACCCCACCGTGGCATCGTCTCAGAGCATATTGGATTTGGGACTAGGGATGGTGACTGCAGTAGTGCCGAGGCACAGAGGCTGCTCTGTCCAAAGTCACGCTGGAGGGAGAGCCCGGCACTCCGACCGTGGGTCCTGTCCACTGCACTTTACCCGGTCTGTGCCTGGCAGTGTTTGCGGAGCACTCGCAGCGCACGGAGCAGAACCGCACGGTGGAGAAGACCACACGGTCACATGGGGAAAGGCGAATAGCCTTGGGGTGGCACGGCCTTCCCAGGTGTCATGTCAGCGTGACCTGGAGGGGCAAGGAGGCACAGGCAGACCGTGAGGCCAGGTGGGACCGGGGCTGCCAGGGAAGGCTTCGGCTGCTCCTAGCTGGGGTGGGCACGGCTGGGATTAAGCAGAGAGCAACAGTAGAGCATTCCAGGGGGTGGTGATGAGAGCCAGTGTGGGGGAGCAGGGGCAGGGAGCAGTAGGGGGAGCAGGGGAGCAGGGGCAGTGGGGAGCGGTAGGGCACGCAGTGCAGGCTGGAGAGGTGCTGCTCTGCTCCCCCTGTGACATCACTGTCGCTCTGCTGTTGATGTGACAGGTCCCCGAAACTGCCGCTCAGCCTCTCCCTGTGCTAAGGTGAGGACGGGGACAGCAGGGTGGTCCTCCGCAGGGGCCATGGCTGGTCGCCCTGAGCTGGCGCAGAGGGTGGGACAAGCCAGCCCCACGCTCGAGAGCGGCGAGCGGGCCGGCTCTGCTGTGCCGTACTGGCTTTTCTCTCCACGCCTGCCCTGTCTGTGCCCGGGCCCCGGTGACAGTGGCTTTTCTCTCCACGCCTGCCCTGTCTGTGCCCGGGCCCCGGTGACAGTGGCTTTTCTCTCCACGCCTGCCCTGTCTGTGCCCGGGCCCCGGTGACAGTGGCTTTTCTCTCCACGCCTGCCCTGTCTGTGCCCGGGCCCCGGTGACAGTGGCCCACCACCGTGAACTGCGGGCTTGTCTGTGCACTGACGACCTCGCGGGCCAGGAGGGCAGCCCCCCCCACGCCCCCCGGCCCCAGGCTCGGCTCCGGAAAAGCCTGTGCTGCCCCGATGGCTGTCCGTGCTTCTCCGTCCTGCCTGACGCCCAGGCTGTGGCTTTATGGCCGCATAGACCTGGCCGGTCTGAGTTCTGCTCTTGTTGGTTGAGACCTCAGGCACGGCTCCCCCTCACAGAGGGGACCCCAAGGACTCCCCGTGGAGTGCGGTGGTCATGGCCAGTGCCCATCACAGGCCTGGGCCGGTGTGGTGACAGCATGCGGTGGCAGGTCCCTTCTGTGCTGAGCACTCCCGGAGTCACACCACATGACAGCCCTGCCGGCTAGACACCCTTGTCCCCAGCCTGAAGGAGCAGGCGCGGCCTTGGTGGGGGCTGGCTGGCCCTCCTGTGCCTGGGGAGGCACGTCCCTGCCAGTGCCCCGAGGCTCAGGCACTCCCGGGAGCAGCCCGTCTGTCAGGAATCAGCTCGGCCAGCAGGGGGTGGCCTGTGGGGACTCGGCGTCGTGTCGTCCCGGACAGCCAAGCCTCTGCCTCCGGTCCCCGCAGGGCATGTCACCGCTGATGTACGCCTGCGCTGCGGGCGACGAGGCCATGGTGCAGGTGTTGATTGACGCGGGGGCCAGCCTGGACATGCAGGTGAGCCAGTCCGGAGAGCCACGGGCCGCCCCGGGGCTTAGCCCTGCCGCAGGGCCATGTGACAGCGGCCGGGGTGTACGCGCAAAGGTCCGGGTGGCCGAGGGTGCTCCTCAACGTGGGCTTCCTGTCTGGGAAGGAGTGCTGAGGGCCTGCGTGCGGAGGAGGGCTGGGGCCCCGTTCCTCGGCGACTCCCCCTTTCCAGCTCACCACTCCCGCCCCGGGACTGCCAGCTCAGCCTCATCTGCAGACGCAGGCCCCCCGCCATCCCCTGCCCAGGGCAGACATCGCTGATGGAACATCCCGGCCTCCCGAGCCTCGTCCGCCTGTGCTCCAGGCAGACACCACCAATCAAACGCCTGCTGCCCTCCCTGCGAGTGCTCCTACTCGAGCGCCGAGCCCCTGCCCAGGAAGCCCTGACCCTGTGCTGTCCCTAGGTTCCAAGCAGCTCTCCCAGGCACCCCTCGGTCCATCCCGACAGCCGGCACTGGACCCCGCTGACGTTCGCCGTGCTGCACGGACACATCTCAGTGGTCCAGGTGAGCACCTGCCAGCACCCCGGCCTCCTGGTGCCTCAAGGTGGAGAGCCCAGAAGCCCTGCTCAGTGCCCAGGCCCCCCTGCAGGCAGACTCCCCGACTGGCCGCTCCCAGGGGCCCGGTCTCCAGGACACTGGGCAGGTCCCGCTGCTAGACTTCAAGTCTTTGAGTCCATGTGTCCATGGCTGTGGGCATGGCCTTGGCCTGTCATGGGGGCCCGGACGGCCGTCGCTGGCCGGCCACCACTTGTGGGCCGCCCTCCTGAGGACCTGCACCCTGCCTGTGCCTGCGGGGCTGGGCGCTGTGCCCACTTGCTCCCAGGGGGCAGGCTGTATCTCTGCAGCCAGGGCCGGGGGGACCATGCCCCGCTGGACAGACCACCTCCAGCTGGCGGCCCTGACCCTGCTACCGACTCATCACACCTGGGCTCTGGGCACGGGTCACCCCAAGTCCCCGGCTCACCCCAGATACTCCGTGAGCTCAGTGTCCCTCCTCCCCGTCTCTGGCAGCTGCTACTGGACGCAGGCGCCCATGTGGAGGGCTCGGCGGTGACAGGCGGTGAGGACAGCTACGCGGAGACGCCCCTGCAGCTGGCCTCTGCAGCTGGTCAGTCTGCCCCGCAGCCCTGCAGGGTCTGCAGTCCCGAGGGCTCTGTCTGTCCTCCCCGCAGCCCTGCTGGGTCTGCAGTACTGAGGGCTCTGTCTGTCCTCCCCGCGGCCCTGCAGGGTCTGCAGTCCCGAGGGCTCTGTCTGTCCTCCCCGCGGCCCTGCAGGGTCTGCAGTCCCGAGGGCTCTGTCTGTCCTCCCCGCGGCCCTGCAGGGTCTGCAGTCCCGAGGGCTCTGTCTGTCCTCCCCGCGGCCCTGCAGGGTCTGCAGTCCCGAGGGCTCTGTCTGTCCTCCCCGCGGCCCTGCAGGGTCTGCAGTCCCGAGGGCTCTGTCTGTCCTCCCCGCGGCCCTGCAGGGTCTGCAGTCCCGAGGGCTCTGTCTGTCCTCCCCGCGGCCCTGCAGGGTCTGCAGTCCCGAGGGCTCTGTCTGTCCTCCCCGCGGCCCTGCAGGGTCTGCAGTCCCGAGGGCTCTGTCTGTCCTCCCCGCGGCCCTGCAGGGTCTGCAGTCCCGAGGGCTCTGTCTGTCCTCCCCGCGGCCCTGCAGGGTCTGCAGTCCCGAGGGCTCTGTCTGTCCTCCCCGCGGCCCTGCAGGGTCTGCAGTCCCGAGGGCTCTGTCTGTCCTCCCCGCGGCCCTGCAGGGTCTGCAGTCCCGAGGGCTCTGTCTGTCCTCCCCGCGGCCCTGCAGGGTCTGCAGTCCCGAGGGCTCTGTCTGTCCTCCCCGCGGCCCTGCAGGGTCTGCAGTCCCGAGGGCTCTGTCTGTCCTCCCCGCGGCCCTGCAGGGTCTGCAGTCCCGAGGGCTCTGTCTGTCCTCCCCGCGGCCCTGCAGGGTCTGCAGTCCCGAGGGCTCTGTCTGTCCTCCCCGCGGCCCTGCAGGGTCTGCAGTCCCGAGGGCTCTGTCTGTCCTCCCCGCGGCCCTGCAGGGTCTGCAGTCCCGAGGGCTCTGCCTGTCCTCCCCGCGGCCCTGCAGGGTCTGCAGTCCCGAGGGCTCTGTCTGTCCTCCCCGCGGCCCTGCAGGGTCTGCAGTCCTGAGGGCTCTGTCTGTCCTCCCCCGCGGCGCTGCTCAGGCTGGGCACCGCGCCTCGGGCCCTCCCCACCCTGGGCCGCTGGGGCTCGCCCTCCCCTCCATCTGCCCCACTGCTGGGCTGGGTTCTGAGGGCAGGAGGGCCTTCCTGGGGGCCAGGGCGGGCGCGGTGGTGGGGACAGCCTCCTCCCACCCCCCACCTTACCCCACACGACATGCTCGGCCACTAGCGGGACACGGGAGTCTGGCTCATGGCCAGGACAGAGCCCTCTCACTGATCTGGCCACCTGCATTTCAGGGAACTACGAGCTGGTGAGCCTGCTGCTCAGCCGAGGTGCTGACCCGCTCCTCAGCGTGCTCGAGGCCGACGGCATGGCCTCCTCGCTCCATGAGGACATGAACTGCTTTAGCCACTCAGCCGCCCACGGCCACAGGTAGCCACCCCCTACCGCCCAGGGAGCTGCCCCCAGGCCTGGGCCACGTGACTCCCAGGCCTGAAACCCAGTGGGGGCAGGAGGGCCAGTCCGAGCTTTCCAGAACCAGCCGTGCGGCGCTCAGCAGGGGAGGGCCCAAGACACTGCTGTGTAGCGAGCTGTCAGCTCCGCGTCTCAGCCGTCACGCTGGCCCTGGGAGGGCGAGGGGTGCCTGTCCTTGTTCGCACGTGGCAGGGCGGTTGGCGCTCAGAGGCAGAACCGCCCGAGCCCAGCAGGAGGCAGCGTCCCCCCCCCCGCCCCCCGCCCCCAGTGTCGCCTGAGTGCAGAGCCCACGTGCAGGCAGCATGGTGGGCCTCCAGGCACAGGAACCTCAGGGCTCGCCCCCCACCCCCGGCCGCAGGAACGTTCTGCGGAAGCTCCTGGCGCAGCCCCAGCAGGCCAAGGCAGACGTGCTGTCCCTGGAGGAGATCCTGGCCGAGGGCGTGGAGGACAGCGATGCGTCCAGCCAGGGCGGCAGTGAGGGGCCCGTGCGGCTGAGCCGGACCCGCACCAAGGCCCTGCAGGAGGCCATGTACTACAGCGCCGAGCACGGCTACGTGGACATCACCCTGGAGCTGAGGGCGCTGGGTGAGGCCGCGCAGCTGGCACACGTGGGCACGCACACGGATGTGCACGTGGACACACCCAGACATAGCCGCTCCATCCCAGTGAGGGCCAGGCCCACAGGGCGGGTGGGCCGCGGGACAAGGCAGGCAAGGCAGGTGATGCTCTTGGCCTCCGATGGTCTTGGCAGTGGCGGGTCCTGAGGTCACACCCTCTGCCCGCAGGCCCCTCATCCTCGCATTACATGGCCCTGAGAGCCCCCACAGCCCGAGGCCACTCCCTGTAGGTGGCGTGCCCCTTCACGGAGCTGCCCCCGCCTGCTTGGGGCAGCGTGTCTGTGGGCTCCGTGCCCTCTGGCCAGGCCACTCGGGCTTGGGTCTGAGCCATGGTAGCTGTGCACCTTGTGACCTGTCCAAGTCTCGGTTCGCTCCGAGGGTTGGGGCTGGTGTCCCTCAAAGCACAGGGTCGGGTCGGCCGACTGTGAGCATGGTAGGTGGCAACAGTGCTGTCACCGTCATGGCCACAGCACAGAACCCCAGGCTGGGCCCAGCAGGGCAGCCTTAGTGTCTTCGCTGCAGAGCGGGGACGTCACTCACACAGCTGCTCGGTGAACCAGAGTGCGATCCCCGCCCTGTCCCTGGGAGCACTTGCGGTTCTCCTGGTTCACGGTGGGGCGGGGCGGGAGCGCTCTCTAACCGCCAGGAGCACAGCAGGCCCGTGAGCAGTTACACGCCCTGGCCTGGAAAGCCCTCCCGGGCTGGCTGTCCGTGCCAGCCTAGTGGCCTGTGTCCCCAGTGCTCCGTGCGTCTTCCGGGCCCCTCCAGAATAGTCCCAGGCCGGCGGGGAGCAGGGCCAGTCAGAGCCTGGCCTGCAGGGCCAAAGCCCCATGCCTGCCGGCTTTCATTCCGCGGCTGCGCAGAGAGGGCCGCACAGGCTGCCTGCAGGTGTCTGAGTGCGGCCCGACCTGCCCAGACGCGGTGTGGTCCGTGGGGCCGAGGAGACCAGCGCCTGCTCTCCCTGCCCGGCCAGGCGTGCCCTGGAAGCTGCACGTCTGGATCGAGTCCCTGCGGACCTCCTTCTCCCAGTCGCGGTACTCAGTGGTGCAGAGCCTCCTGCGGGACTTCACCTCCATCAGGGAGGAGGAGTACAACGAGGAGCTGGTGACCGAGGGCCTGCAGCTCATGTTCGACATCCTCAAGGCCAGCAAGGTGAGTGCGCCTGGGCCCACGGCCCCACCACTGGGACAGGGACGGGCAGGCACGTGGGCGGGCAGACAGACACAGGAGGACACACGCAGGTGGACAGACACAGTGGACAGACACGGGCGGACACACACGCGCAGGCAGACCCCCACCGGCATCCAGACGGCCCTGCCCAGCTATAGAATGCAGAGGCTGTGACTGATGTTAAGGACAGAGCCTGGCCGGAAAAGCCACACGGGGCCTCGGTGCCAGCTCCCACAGCAACAGAAGGTGGCAGCAGCCCTCGCCCTGCCCGGGTTTTCCAAGCCCGCCTGCGGCAGCTGCAAACCAACCACCCTGGCGGACTTATGAACGCCCCACCCACGTCCCTGCAGAACGATGCGGTCACCCAGCAGCTGGCCGCCATCTTCACCCACTGCTACGGCAGCAGCCCCGTTCCCAGCATTCCGGAGATCCGGAAGACACTGCCAGCCAGGCTAGGTGAGCCCGCCCGGCCCCTCGCCCTCCCTTCTGTCTCTCACGCCCTGTCCCCTCCCAACACGGCTCAAACCCTGGAGGGAGCTCCGAGGCCAAGCCCCGTCCTTCCCCGTTTGCGCAGACCCTCACTTTCTGAACAACAAGGAGATGTCGGACGTGACCTTCCTGGTGGAAGGGAAGCTGTTTTACGCACACAAGGTCCTGCTGGTGACAGCATCTAACAGGTAATGCGGCCCCACTCCAGGGCCACAGGGCAGCCAGTGTCGGTTCCCAGGGACAGACGTACGGGGACGAGTGACGGGCCAGGCTGTCCTCTCCATGCCGTCCATGGGCAAAGGCAGGCGAACGGAGGGACTGCAGGGCCGGCCGGGTTCTCGGGGAGCTGGGCGACAGCAGGTAGTGCCTACGTCACTCGGGTGTGAACTCTGGGATGAAGTGGCACTCCAGCCACGGCCGCTGCTCACTTATGCCGGGGCATGGCGAGGGCCAGTGCAAAGACGGCGCCCGCCAGGACGAGGCTGGGGCACAGCCGTCTCCCGGCAGCAGGGGGCCAGTCCCAGGCCTGCCACGGTTGTCTCCTTTGCTCCAGGTTCAAGACGCTCATGACCGAAAAATCCGAGCAAGACGGCGACAGCAGCAAGACCATCGAGATCGGTGACATGAAGTACCACATCTTCCAGGTGGGCAGCTGGGGGCCGGCCGTGGCCTGTCTGCCTGGCCGGAGCAGCTGGGGGGCTGGCCGTGGTCTCCATGACGCCCCGGGGCCTCTGTGGTGCTGAGCGTGTGGTCAGGCTGGTCTCGGGGCAGGCCAGGCCACTGCAGAGGGCTGGAGGACCAGGCCCACGTACACACGTGCGTCTGCCTTTTGTCAGAGTAGGCATAGCACGGAGCTGGAAACGCAGACCCCTGTGGGCCATGCGCTGGGCGGTTTGAGAAGTGCTGGTGTTGGCCGACTCCAGCCAAGCCAGCGTGCCGGACAGCCATGACAGGCTGAACCCGGAGAAGCTCGAGGTCAAGGTCTGGGCCCTGAGCTCTCCAGCCCAGGCCCAAGCTGGCTGCGCTGGCAGCGCCTCCCCGCCAGGCCCTCTGCTTTGCTGCCCTGCAGAGCCTGTGCCGGCCGGGCGTCTGCGCACGTGCACCCTCTGCTGTGGCCCAGCCGGCCTGAGGAAGCTGTGGTTCCCCCCCGGCCGGGGGCCTCCCCAGCTCCGGCGCCCACACTGCAGCAGGACTGGGCAGCGCCACTCCCCGACCAGCACAGCCAGCCCGGCGGGCGCAGGGCCTCCAGGCCAGGGCCCCGGCCTTCTCACCACAGGAGCAGGCACCCAAAGGGAGCCAGGACTCCCGAAGTCCCAGTGGGCAGCGTTAGTGCCCCTCCTAGGCAGGCAGGCCCCTCCCCCGCCCCAGCTCCACCCCTCCTGGCTGCCTACCCTGGGGGGACTCAGGGCACTCGTGACTGGGCCGGGTGGCCTTCCCCAGCTGTGCACTGCTCCTTACCAGGCTGCAGCGTTGGCGTGGGGACCCCAGGAGGCCCCCTCTGGAAGGGAGTCGGGGCTAGGGTCTCAGAGCAGGCCCCCAGAGGTGGCTGTCTAGGGAAGGCAGTGTTGGGGAGTCTGGGGCAGGGTTGGGGGCCCACGGAGGGGGGGATGGGAGGGTAGGGCCAGGCCCCAGGAGCAGCCGCTGTGCAGCACCTGGGGCGGGGAGACCCGTGTCCTGCCGCGGACAGGGCCCCCACACTCATACGGCCGCCCCACTGCAGATGGTGATGCAGTACCTGTACTACGGAGGGACCGAGGCCATGGACGTCCCCGCCGCCGACGTCCTGGAGGTGAGGCCCCCTAGGAGAGGAGGAGCGGAGCGGGCTGGGCCCCGTGCCTGCCCCCTCAGCCCTGCTCCGGACGAGCAATGGAGGGAGGGGCCTCCGTGAGGACCCGAGGGTCCCTTCCTCGCTGCAGGAGAGGCAGTTCTGAGAGCCCAGCCGCAGGCAGAGGCCTCGGGCACCACTGCACGGTACTGGATCCACCTGAGAGCCTGGGTTCAGGTCCTGGGTCAGCCTCGGAAGGGTCATGCGTGGTGTGCCACACCTGCTAGGGCGCCTGTCTCCCTCTGTCTCCACCCCTCAGGAAATACAAGGGGACCTTGGAAAGTTCATGGAAAAGCAGAACTAAAGTATGAGGTTAACTTGGTGCAAAAATTAAAATCTGCATAGCTTTTCCATAATATGCATTTTCCACGCACTTTTCTAAAAC